>SJYA01006849.1:13455-29406 GCA_006410615.1 Neotragus moschatus
ATTTTCTTGAAGAGATCTCTAGTCTTTCTCATTCTGTTGTTTTCCTCTATTTCTTTCCATTGATCACTGAGGAAGGCTTTCTTATCTCTCCTCGATAGGTGCCTAATATGCTACTTGAGATCAGTGGAGAAATAACTCCAGAAAGAATGAAGGGATGGAGCCAAAGCAAAAACAATACCAAGTTCTGGATGTGACTGGTGATGGAAGCAAGGTCTGGTGCTGCAAAGAGTGATATTGCATAGGAACCTCGTATGTTAGGTCCATGAATCAAGGCAAATTGGAAGTAGTCAAACAGGAGATAGCAAGAGTGAACATCGACATTCAGGGAATCAGCAAACTAAAATGGACTGGAATGGGTGAATTCAACTCAAATTACCATTATATCTACTACTGTGGGCAGGAGTAGCCATCATGGTCAACCAAAGAGTCCAAAATGCAGTACTTGGATGCAATCTCAAAAACGACAGGATGATATCTGTTAATTTCCACGGCAAACCATTCAATATCACAGTAATCCAAGTCTATGCCCCAACCAGTAACACTGAAGAAGTTGAAGTTCAATGGTTCTATGAAGACCTACAAGACTTTTTAGAGCTAATACCAAAAAAAGATGTCCTTTTCATTATAAGGGACTGGAATGCAAACGTAGGAAGTCAAGAAACACCTTGGAGTAACAGGCAAATTTGGCCTTGGAATACAGAATGAAGCAAGGCAAAGGCTAATAGAGTTTTGCCAAGAGAATGCACTGGTCATATCAAATACCCTCTTCCAACAACACAAGAGAAGACTCTACACATGAACATCACCAGATGGTCAACACCGAAATCAGACTGATTATATTCTTTGCAGCCAAAGATGGACAAGCTCTACACAGTCAGCAAAACAAGACCGGGAACTGACTGTAGCTCAGATCGTGAATTCCTTATTGCCAAATTCAGACTCAAACTGAAGAAAGTAGGGAAAACCACTAGAGCATTCAGGTATGACCTAAATCAAATCCCTTATGATTATACAGTGGAAGTGAGAAATAGATTTAAGGGACTAGATCTGATAAATAGAGTGCCTGATGAACTATGGAATGAGGTTGGTGACATTGGAGACAGGGATCAAGACCATCCCCATGGAAAAGAAATGACAAAAAGCAAAATGGCTGTCTGGGGAGGCCTTACAAATAGCTGTGAAAAGAAGAGAAGCGAAAAGCAAAGGAGAAAAGGAAAGATATAAGCATNTAAGGGACTAGATCTGATAAATAGAGTGCCTGATGAACTATGGAATGAGGTTGGTGACATTGGAGACAGGGATCAAGACCATCCCCATGGAAAAGAAATGACAAAAAGCAAAATGGCTGTCTGGGGAGGCCTTCCAAATAGCTGTGAAAAGAAGAGAAGTGAAAAACAAAGGAGAAAAGGAAAGATATAAGCATCTGAATGCTGCTTACCTGTGTAGCCCAAAAACTCACATTTGGGGAGGCTGGAATCACAGATAGATATGACATCTTTGTTGACACGATAGGAGATGTTCCATTTCACACTACCTGTGAAATGACTGTATGGAAGTGAAACTAACACATCCCTCTGCCAGAGGCTTGTTATTCTAGGAGATATTTGCAGCAATTAAATGGTATTTTTACTTTATTTCATCATCTCCCCCATCTCTGATACATAAATAATCTGATATCCAGGTCCCAACAAGATGGTCACTTTGAGGCGTTATTCTGCCATCTTCCAGGTCTGCTGGTTCCCCGATTAAAGTCTCTTTCTTGCCTCAACACCTCGTCTCTTGGATTCACTGGCCTGTTGAGGTAAGCAGAGGGAGTTTGGACTGAGTAACATGCTAACCTCAAACTTCTAATTATCCTTCCCACCCCTCCTCTTTCCCCTTTGGCCATAAGTTTGTTTTCTGTGTCTTTGAACTCAAGACCTATTCTTAAGGGCAATTACTGACAGACATATAAGCTCCTTTACCCTGTTTTCACTAAATAGTTATAAGTTTGAGTTAATTTTAGTAAGTTAATTCATCACTCTGGATCTTTGTCTCCCTATCTAGCAAATGGAGATAATAATAAACGCCCTACCTACTAGTCCATGAAGCTTATGAAAGGCTGAAGTCAGATGATGTATATAAGAGTTATTCACAAAATATAATGGTTTGTTTTCACATATTTCACATTCTTTTAGCCGAGAAGCACATAGTGGTGCTCAAGACATGAAAGTAAAGTCTACAGAGTCACTGTTCTCACAGACTTTATAACACAAGATGTTCAATCGGCAGACCTATTTCAACCCCTAATATTCTGGTAGTCACTGTGCTAACGGAGGGGGTTAATGAGGATGAAAAACAAGGTCCTTAAAGTTAACGTTTAAATCAATTACACTTCAATTTTTTTAAGGGAAAAAGAAAAGCAGGATCCTTACCTTCACAAAGCACACAGTCTATGCAAGAGGCTTGCCCATTAACCAACAACTGCAAAATAGCACAGGTAGTACCTTGAGAGAAAAGGGCACAGGAGGAAAGGCTCCCATGCATTTCCAGTCATTTCTGATGTCTCTGCCTGTGTTTCAGAGATGCTGCTGACATGTCATCAGTACTGACCCGGCTCTTTCGACCTGAACAGTTGGGTTCCCCGTATGTGTGGGTAAACTGAATAACACACTAGCATGCTTTGTATTCCATTATCCATTTTACTGGATTGGCCAAAAAGTTCATCTGGGTTTCAAACTTTTTGGCCAATCCAATCCAATTAAAAAGCCTGAAATCTTTATTAAAATAGGTTAAGCACCAACATTAAAGAATGAAGCAATAGTAACCCAAGACAACTTTTTTAAAAAACATTAACTCCTCAGTTTAATTACCTTCTATTTTTTTTTTCTCACTAATGCTAAAGAAACATTGTTTAGGGAAGATCCATATTTTTGGCATTGTAGTCCTCAAAAGCAAAATATCTATTTATTGTTGGAAAAACATCTCAGAATTGCTTTTATTAATTACCTAATTTAATCTGACTTGAAACATTTAAGCAAAATAAATTTAAAATTCCAACTAGAAACATAAAAGATTTACCAAAGGAAAATTCTACTCTAAGCACTTAACTGACATGAGATATTGTTGTGTATGAGCTCTTCCTGTTTTTTTAATAAAGTATCAAGTTTTCCCAAGATAACATCCCATGGGACCTGGAAAATTTATTTTTAAAGGGTGTAATTTTTTTCTTTAATATGTTGCTATAATTCTAGGACAGCAGTCTCTCTCTGGGGGAAAAAAAAAGAGGCATTCCAGTGGGCTGCCATCTGTACAGCCCCATTCCAAATGATGGGAACAAGCTGGTTCAGAGGCTGAATGACAAATATGAATTTCAAACAAATCTAAACCTGCCATTCTTCTCAGCTCGGATGCTCAGGAAATCATTTAAAACATTTGATAACCATGTCATTGCACACATTGAAAGGTGTTTTGATTTCAGGGATTACAATTACCTGAGAAACACAGAACCATTTGCCTTGCAGAAGCTATTTAGATTTGAAGACCTCTTCATCACAGACCTGAAACTTCATCCTACATCGTCTCCCGATGCAAGCTGCCTGTATTATACTTAGAGCTGCTTTGAAAGCTGCAGCCTTGTTTTACTGCCAAGTCTCACAGACAGTGTTAGTATGATAGGCTGTGACACATACAGGTACTTTTGAGAAGAGAGGTTAAATCCTAGAGGAAAAAGGGTTTGGGGAACAAATGACTTAACAACAGGAAGAATCAGTTAGTCAGCAAAGTAGCAGGACCGAACAGGTATTTAGCTCTTTAAGGAAACATCTAACTATGTATCAAGGTCAAGGAAAAGCATGAGATCAACTGGAGTAGATATTTACAGGTACTTAATATTTGATGATGCTGATATTTAAAGACAAATGACAAAGAATTCATCATTTCTGTGTGCCATTAATTTATAACTATTCTTCATTTAAAAATAAACTTTCTTATAGAAATTATGTCCATTTATCATATTTCTTTTCTGAAATGTATTTCTTGTTTGATTTGCTTTCAATAATTGAACTATATCAGAGCACACCACTTAAAATGCTTCTTCATTTAACCCCAAAGTAATTAAATCAGCAATAGGCATGTATTATGAATAACTTTATCAATCAATGTCAGCATTTCAAATGTTTGAAATTGTTCAGTAATATCCAAGATAATGATTTCAGAAATACAAGGGAGGCATCATGATTCAATGTGTATTATGACATTTATGAAATGGTAAGGAGAAAAAAAGAGAAAGAAAAAAAAAAGAGCTATTAAAGGCAAGCATGTCAATTTCATGAAGTGGTTCAAGATTAGCATTTTATTCAGAATGAACTAATTTAGTATTATTTTATAATCCTCAGACCAATAGACCAGTCTCCACCTCAAAAATGCTCAGATAACATTTTTCTAATTTACAGTTTCTCTCTGCTTAAGGTTTAACTATCCAAAGAATAATATTTATAACAATTACAAGCTTCATCTATTTTTACCTCGCTTACCAGTAATAGCCTCAAAAGATTTCATGCCTTCAAAGACTTGATTGTTTCTTCCAAGATTTTAGCTACCAAAGTTTTAAATTGTTCCTTGGGATATGTTGGGGTAATTAGATCACTGCCCTCAAAATCTGCATTCAATAGCAGTGATTTTATTTCAGGTTTTGAAAGAAGTAAAGCAGGAGTTATCTCATTAGAAGTTCATTGGCTAGAACTTTATCAAAAAATACTTCTTTGGGGTGTCATTTTATCTTTTATTGGAAGCCTAATAGATTCATTTTAAAATCAAAAAGCATAAATCCGTTTCCAAATTCTCAAATTTGTTTCTAAGAAAAAAGGTTTTTATTTTGAATTGGTTTCCACTATTCTTATTTTAGAAAATTCCTTCCTCTTTTATATACACTTACATATTATAAAGATGACACATATAGTAACCATTGTGTATATCTGCGTATCATCTTTGCATACATTGTGTTATTATTATAAAATTGAGATGTCAAGGATATTGTCAGTCTTTAAGGTGTTTTGCTGATCTCTTGAATAATAAAGTGAAAGAGGTTAATATTATTTCATTATCACACCCCTTTTTTCTTTTTCTGTACTCAACATGAATCATTCATTCAATAAGCTTTTTTGCTAAACATTGTGGGTAACACACACAAAAAAGACACACACACACTCTAGGAAGTCAAGACACATACACTATCAAGGAGAAGAAATGATTAAATGCCAACACAGCCGGAGTTATGATATAACTTTTTAAATAGATGAGATTCATCTTCACTGAAATTCATGAAGATGCTGATAGGACTTGAGCTGGGTCTTAAAGTATACTGGATTAAGTTGTAATGAAGGGAGAGGATATGTACAAAGGATACTGGATTAAGTGAAATGAAGGGAGAGGGTATGTACAAGGAAGAGTTAAGAAACAAAAGAATGAGCACGACCAGGAGACGGTGAACGGAGACCGCTTAACATAAGTGGGAGATGAAGATGTTGATCTGCTGCTGCTGCTGAGTCGCTTCAGTTGGTCCGACTCTGTGCGACCCCAGAGACGGCAGCCCACCAGGCTCCCCCGTCCCTGGGATTCTCCAGGCAAGAACACTGGAGTGGGTGGCCATTGCCTTCTCCTAGGCGTGAAAGTGAAAAGTGAAAGGGAAGTCCCTCAGTCATGTCTGACTCTTAGCGACCCCATGAACTGCAGCCCACCAGGCTCCTCTGTCCATGGGATTTTCCAGGCAAGAGTGCTGGAGTGGGGTGCCATTGCCTTCTCTGGAAGATGTTGATAGGGAAAGATAAATTTGGAAATAAATTTTGGAGGAATGTAAGTACTAAAGGGGAGATTTGGCGCTAGTTTTACACTGGGAATGGGGTAGAAACGGTGAGAACAGATGTCCTAGGGAAGGAAACATCAACAGGGTTTTCATCTATTCATTCTAGCAAGCATTTGTCAAGTACCCTGTATGTGTGTGTGTGTGTGTGTGTGTGTGTGTGTCTGTCTGTCTGTCTGTCTGTCTGTCTGTCTGTCTGTGTATAGTCCCTCAGTGTCCTACTCTTTGCAACCCTTTGAACTGTAGCCTGCCAGGGTCTTTTATCCATGAGATTCTCCAGGCAAGACTACTGGAGTGGTTTGTCATTCCCTTCTCCAGCAGATCTTCCCAACCATTTTCATTGGTAGAATATTTAGTGGGCTGGAGATTCCAATATGGCTTCAAGGCTTTGAGATTTCACAAACAAATTTTACATTAACTGAAATTTTATTATGCTCTCTGGTCCTTTTAAAAATAAAATTCTAAAAGGTGCTTGAACCATGTAAGGAGAGGGAAACAGATGAACCAAATTTGTGTAATTAGTTCCTGAACTGGCCTTCAATTCCACTGTGCTCCTTGCCGTTGAAACCTTCCGTTTCCAAACCTTTCTGTCTTCAGGTCCTTTCCTGCCTCACCTCTCCAACTTCCCAGACCCTAACTACTTTCTTTCTAGATGTTGTTCCAACTTGGAGGTTTAGATCACCCTGGGCAAAGCCTAAGATAGCTTTCCTTTTCTGGTTTGCACTGGAAAAAACTGACTTGGAGAAAAATTAGGAAGTTTCAGAAGATAAACAATTGGGGTAGGAGAAAAGTGATCACTTTGTCTATGATTCTATTGACTTTCACTTTTGTGGCTTCCCTTATAACTCAGTTGGTTAAAAAAAAAAGAAATCGCCTGCAATGCAGGAGACGCCAGCTGGATTCCTGGATGGGGAAGATCCGCTGGAGAAGGGAAAGGCTCCCCACTGCAGTATTCTTGGGCTTCCCTGGTGACTCAGCTGGTAAAGAATCTGCCTGCAATGTGGGCAACCTGGGCTTGATCCCTGGGTTGGGAAGATCCCCTGGAGAAGGGAAAGGCTCCCCACTCCAGTATTATGGCTTGGAAAATTCCATGGACTATATCCATGGGATCACAAAATGTCAGACATGACTGAGCGACTTTCACTTTCACTATTGACTTGGTAGTGATGGTGGGATTCACTTTCATATAGGTGAATCCTGATAGACAGTTGGAAAATATCACATTGGAAATTAAAGTAGGAAACAAGATTGGAATGCAGATTTGGGAGTCTTCACCAATGGTAATTAAAGTCTCACAAATGCCCTGAAGAGTATGCCCCTTTCCATGAGTGGGCATTAGTGGTAAGGAAACAGGTCTGTGTTCTTCATGGTCAACTAATATGAATGTGCTGAGTCTTATTAAGTTTTTGTAACAACTCTATGAGGTAGGAAGGTGAGACAGATTGTCTATCATTTCTTATTAGGATTTTTTCTAATTAGATTAAGAATTTTACTCATATTAAGACTGATATACATATTATTCTGAGACTGATTTCTTCTAAGGCCCTACACACATAGACCAATATTTTATTTTCATGCCTGGTCTAATTATTCCAAAAATTATCTGACTCTGTTGTCTTTCCTATCAGCACACACAGTCTTGCTCTCACAAATAAATGTGATTAGAAAAATTGCACATGTTAAAAAGAAGACCAGCTTAAGGAAATTTGGTCTATAACACACATATCCACTTGTCAGCTAAAAAATAAAGCAACTGTGTAAGGGAAAGCATAAAAGAGAAAAGGGCTTGCTATTCTTTGAGAGATATGTTTTGAAACCATTGGTAACTGTACCTGGAAAAACAATAGACTATGAAAAAAAAATCAGTTTTTTTATTCATTTACTAATTTTCTACTGAACATACTATATTGTATTCAAGTTCTTTTCTCTCTTTTAAATCATTTTGTTATATACCATCAAGAGGAGCCATAAATATAAATCCCAGAGGATGGGACAACATTCACTAACTACAAGACATGGGTGGGAAATTAGAAATACAGAGAACTCTTATTCACTCCTTTGGATCACCAGATCATAGAATTGAAAGGAATTTGAAAAAAAAATTAATTTAGGCATCTTCGGTTTAAAGAAGAAACCACAATGCAGAGAGATTGTGAAAAGCTGAAGGTCCTATAGCTGGTAAGCAGTACGGCTTTCATTCTGTGGCACCACACTAATACTGGTCCCCACACCTTGACTAAACAAATGAATCCGGAAGTAACATTTGAGTTCCTACTATGTGGTATGTGTCGAAGGGGAAGCTAAAGTTTAAGAGAAAGTGAAAGTGAAGTTGCTCAGTCGTGTCCAACTCTTGGCGACGCTATGGACTGCAGCCTGCCAGGCTCCTTCATGATGGGATTTTCCAGGCAAGAATACTGGAGTGGGGTGCCATTTCCTTATCTAAAAATTTAAAACAGAAGGGTTTTAAAAATCTGTATGTCCATCAACAGCCTTCCCAGGTGGCTCAGTGGGTATAGAATCTACCTGTAAAGCAGGAGACATAGGCAGACGTGGATTCGATTCCTGGGTCAGGAAAATTCCCTGGAGGAAGGCATGGCACCCCACTCCAGTATTCTTGCCTGGAGAATCCCATGGACGGAGGAGCCTCGTGGGCTACAGTCCTCAGGTTCACAAAGAGTCAGACACGATTGAAGCAACTGAGCATGCGCACACACACGTCCCTCAACAGATGAGCATATATATATCAAATCCATGTCTGCCTGTGCCTCCTGCTTTGCAGGTAGGTTCCCTACCCACTGAACCACACACACATATATATATGAATCACTTTGTTGTACACCAGAAACTAACACAACATGGTAAAACAACTATATTCAATAAAATAATTTTTATTTTTTTTAAAGAGTTTTAAATTTGAAGACACCTACCCTGTTGCTAGGAGTTTTGAAATTGATGTGAAGTCAGCATACAAGAATCAGTTAACAAATACAATCAGAATGAGTCTATAATTAAATGTTCAATGGAAGCAGGGCACTGACTAGGAATAGAAGTTGGAATTGGGTAGAACAGAGTAGGGAAGGATCTATTATGCTCCAAAGTTATAAGAGAGGACTCTGAGAAGTTATTCTTTAACAAGGAGGTGTGCCAACACCAACATACCAAGAATAAAAAGGCACTCTGTAATCACCTTTGTCACAGCGTACAAAAAAGTTGATGAGAATTTAAATTTGCTAAGAAATTTTATGTTAATTTTTACTGGAGTATATTTGCTTTACAATGTCGTGTTAGTTTATGCTATACAGCAAAGTGAACCAGCTATGCATAGTTTGGATTTCCTTCCCATTTAGGTCACCACAGAGCACTGAGTAGAGTTCTCTGTGTTATATAGTTAGGCTCTCATTAGTTATCTGTTTTATACATGGAAGTGTATATGTGTCAATCCCAATCTCCTAATTCATCCCAACACTCTTTTCCCCCTTGGTTTGCATACATTTGTGTCTCTATCCCTGCCTTGTAAATAAGTTCATCTATACCAATTTTTCTAGATTCTACATATAAGTGATACTATACAATATATGTTTTTCTCTTTCTGACTTACTTCACTTTGAATGACACTCTCTAGATACATCTAACTCTCTGTAAATGGCATAATTTCACTCTTTCTATGGCTGAGTAATATTCCTTTATACACACACACACACACACACACACGTATATATCACATCTTCTTTATCTATTCCTCTGTTGATGGACATCTAAGTTGCTTCCATGTCCTGGCTATTGTAAATAGTGCCGTAATGAACATTGGGGAGCACATATATTTTTGAATTATGGTTTTCTCTGGGTAAATGCCCAGTAATGGGATTGCTGGGTCATATGGTAGTTCTATTTTTAGCTTTTTGAGGAACCTACATACGTGTTTTCCACAGTGGCTGCACCAACTTACATTCCCACCAACAGTGAGGGAGAGCTCTCTTTTCTCCACACTCTCTCTAGAATGTATTATTTGTAGATTTTCTGATCATGGCCACACCAGCTATACCGGTGTGAGGTGATATCTCATTGTAGTTTCGATTTGCATTTCTCTAATAATGAGCAATGTCAAGCATCTTTTTGTGTTTGCTGGCCATCTGTATGTCTTCTTTGGAGAAATGTCTGTTTAACATGAGTCTTCTGCCCATGTTTTGATGGGTTTGTTTGTTCTTTTGATAGTGAGCTGCATGAGCTGTCTGTGTATTTTAGAGATTGATCCTTGTTGGTTGCTTTGCTTGCAAATATTTCCTCCTATTCTGATGATTGTCTTTTCATCTTCTTTATGATTTCCTTTGCTATAAAATTTGATCAGAAATTTTAAATCCCTGCCCCCCAGATAAGCTGTATTGACTCTTACTGTGAAATTATCAAAATTCCTGCCAAAGCAGTTTCCTCCACTTTAAGATCTTACATCTCACTAGCATATGATAAATATTATAGTCTCCTTTTTATGGCAAACAGCACATAACATCAGAAAAATGTAGAGAAAGCTTTGAGCATAAGTCCTCATTGAAGTGGAAGCATTCAGTGCCCCAAACTGCTTGCTTTAAATTAATGGTTACTATCAAAAGGCTAAGATACAAAGGTATACTTATCCAATGGTTTGAGACAACAACAACAACAACAACAAAAGAAAAACCATGGGCAAGTAATATTACTCTTGAGTTTTACTTATTTACAATAAAGCTGCTGTTGCTGCTGCTCAGTCACTTCAGTCGTGTCCGACTCTGTGTGACCCCATAGACGGCAGCCCACCAGGCTCCCCCATCCCTGGGATTCTCCAGGCAAGAACACTGGAATGGGTTGCCATTTCCTTCTCCAATGCATGAAAGCGAAAAGTGAAAGGGAAGTCATTCAGTCGTGTCCAACTCTTAGCGACCCCATGGACTGCGGCCCATGAGGACCAGGCTCCTCCATCCATGGGATTTTCCAGGAAAGAGTGCTGGAGTGGGGTGCCATTGCCTTCTCCTCAATAAAGCTATTATACTGCAAATATTAAACCCACAAACGTATTTAAACTATTTCAAGGAAAAATTGCATCATCTATAGAGGAATTTTAAATGCATGTTTCGTTGAATCAGTATTCTTTTTCATTGCTGAGTTTCTCTAGGGCCTGTAATTCTGCTGACACATAGTAGGCATGCAGTAAATATTGTGGCAGTTTTCTAGATCAGGTCCTTTTCTCTCTCTAAATATGTTAACATTTAACCTCAATGGTTGCTTAGGCCCCAAGGGCTAAACAGAGACTAACAACAATTTGAAAACATACTTTCAAAGCCATTTCATAAACAATGCTAAAATTAGATATAGTTCTGTGGGAGGTCAAAGGCATTTCTCTTCTTTCTGTGGAAAAAGTAAGGATTAAAACTGGTGAGATCTTTCAGAGCTGCAGTGTGAGTTTGAATAACGAAGAAAGAAGGAAAGGAAAAGGAAAAAAGTAAAGCAAGTCAGCCTGATGCAGAATAAGAGAATTAGGAACTACTTGTATCACTAACCCCCAGGGGGAAAAAGTTGATAAATGGAGCAAAAATAAGGTAAATACTATACTCCCAAAACAGAAAACTGAAATTTTATGAGGGTGTTGCCAGCTGATATTCCTTACCTACTTGGCTTGAAGCAAGTGAGAGGCAGAAGAGTTAAATGCTCTGGTGATATGAAACCAAACCTGGGTCCACTAGTCCACATGTAGTAAAGTCAATCTATGGACACCAGGTTGTGGTGAAGAAAGTGCAATGTTCATAGCAGGGCACAGGCAAGGAGTCTAGGGCAGCTAGTGCTCAAAACAACCTAACTCCCCAGGGGATTCCAGGAAAGCATTTTAAAGACCCACTCCCAGATAAGAGGGGGTGGGTCTTGGGGTGAGTGTCCAGCTCCTGTTCAGCTCAGTTGTGATTCTCTGATTGGTTGATGGTGAGGTAACAGGTGTCACAGGGGTTAACATTATGGATCCTCAGGCTCCAGTAAGTCTCGGGGTACATGCTTCTGCTCATCAAGTAGTTAAGTCTTCCACTTGGTGGAGGTTTTAGCATCTGTAAAACAACTCAGGAAATGCGCATCAGCTACTGTTAGCTATACATACTTCAGAGAGGAGCTAAAGCCTAGGATATGGGAGGAGGACTATCCCAGGAAGGACCCGTAGGGTCCCACTTGGTTACACTGGTTTTGGAGTCAGATCAGGATATTCACTCCAATTCTGCACTTAAACAAATGTGAGACTTTCAAGGTTACTGTGATGTTAGAGAAAATATTAATAAATAGCAGCTTTCAATAAGTACAGCTTTTTCAGCTCCTTAAGTTATAATTAGTATTTCAATTGTGGACAATCATGCTGAATTTAGTCCTAATAAGGGAAATTTTCTACCTAAAACAAATACCCACACCATAGGCACTATGAACATGCCAGTAAAATCTTGTTGGAATATTTTTAAGCCAAATTTTTTATCACACTAATAATATCCCTAGAGTCAATACAGACAAAATAAAAAAATGTTTCTATAGTACAATCAACTGCTTAAAAAATATACATGAAATAAGTTCCTACTATGTGACATGTTTTGCCAGGCAGAGGCTACCACAATAGGTAAGGCTTAATTGTTGCCCTTAAGGGGGAGAGTGGGAGCAAAGCCTTGTAAATATTTATAAAAAGGGTAATGAGGAGGTCCATTGTTTTCAACTCAGCGAGTCTTGTGGCAGAAAACAACTTGGGATCAGAAATATCCTTGGTCCTAGTTCCCATAATCCTGTAAAACACAACTGGAGATTTCTAGTAGGCCACCACTAAAATGTGAGCCATCTAAACTCACTGTAAACAATCACAATTAAAAAGAAAAGGGTCCATATATCCAAAGCATGATATGAATCACTCTTTAAAAAGTAAGAGCTAACAGAAAATCAACATTTTTATAGAGTATGCAATTTACCAAGCACTTTCCTTTCTATAATCTCATTTGACCATCATTCATACGGAGTCCAAGCTCACTCTGCTTGCCACACGACAGGCCAATGAATCCGAGAAATGAGATATTGAGGCAAGGAAGAGACATTAATTGTGGCAGATCAAGAAGATGGCAGGCTAGCACCTCAAAATAACCACCTTATTGGGGTCTAGATAACAGGTTCTTTCATAGATCAGAGAGAAAGAAGAGAAAGAATCAATGAGGAACTAAAGTCTAAAGGCAGAAGCGAGAGGGAGAGGCAGTGGGGAAGTAAAGTGAAAGGGTCTCCAGTCATGCAAAACATCTCCAAGGTTATGTCCAGCCTTCAGAAGGGGTGTGTTAATCTCTTCTATTCACAGATGGACAGGGACAAATTATCTCACCTTGAGCTAAACAAAGGCATTTTGGTTTACAGTCAAGCAGGGGGCAGGGTCCTCTAGGCAAGCCATTGTGTATGATTATAATGAAAGCAAGTCAAAGAAACAGTTTCCAACATGGAATCAGAATTGGCTTTCTCCCTGCAACATCATAAATCCATGAACTAAGCAGCCATTCTTTGGCACATTTCATAGGTAAGGAAACAAGTTTCAAAAAGCGGAGCAAATAGTTTGAATTGGTATGATCTGCTGGGAAATAAAAGCAAGTGTTCTTGAGGACTGCAAAAAGAAATGCCTCAAAGGTAGAACTCAGGTGGGATCAAATTAAAGAAAAAAGGGAAGGGAAGAAGGGAGGGAGAGGAAACAAAGCAAGGAAGGAAGGCAAGAAATAAAGATAAGCCACAGTCCACAGGCACAGAGGAGGAAGAGCTCCTGAAAAGTGAGGGGACTTTCTGAGGTGCTTCTAACACAGAGATGGCTGAGACCATGGAGCAGCCAAAATGATGACAGGTGAGCCCTACAGAAGAAGCAGGGAGAAATTTTGACCCCACTGTAATGCCTCTATCATGATCTTGGACCAGACAGCCAAGAAAAGTTGCCTGTGCGTCCTATCTCCAGTTCCTTTCCTCGGTGCCCTTAGAGCACTCTAATCAGATTCTAGCCCTTCCGTTAATGCCAACAACAGTGCTCTCATGGAGGTGACTGACGAACTCCAAAGTTGTTGTGGGAGCACGTAATTTCCTCGGTTCCGTCTCGTCACAATGAACATTTGAAGTGACAGACGTTAAAGCCTTCAGACAGACCGCGTCGCAGCTCTTGAACAGATCAGCATTACAGCTCCGTGTTACAGCCCAGTTTTATTTAAGAAAATACATCCTTGAGGCATGAGGGCATTCTGACCCAAAAGAAGAGAAGAAAAGAGAGAGAGACCCCGGCTCTTTGGCCCCTCTCTTTATGTTTTTTCTCCCCCGCCCCGGGCCTGCCCTGTGTAAATTGGGCTAGCCAGGAGTGCTGTTTGTTCTACCTGAGGTCCTCACTCAGGCCCTAGGACCTTCCTTTGTTCTATTTTTGTGGGCTTTTCCCTTCCTTGTCTTTTAGCCACCACCATTCTGGACTCCTTTTTTCCCATTCTGACTACCTAACAAAAGTGTTAATCCAGTAGTTAATTCTCATCTTACTTGACCTGAATGTTTTTGTGCCACAAATTCATATGTTGAAATCCTAATCCTAACAGGGGAGGCTTCTGGGATGTGCTAGGTCATGAGGGTGAAACTCTCATGAATGGAATTAGTGTCCTTATAAAAGAGGCTCCACAGCCCCTTCCACTGCATGAGGACACAGCAAGAAGTTGGCAGTCTGAAACTCAGAAGAGGGCCCTCACCCAACCATGCTGGCACCCTGATCTTGGACATCCAGCCTCCAAAACTGTGAGAAATTTCTGTTATTTGTAAGGCCCCTAATATGTGGTATTTTGTTATGGCAGACCAAATACACAAAGAGGATTTATCAGGAAAATTAAACACAATAATGGACATCTCTTCCTCCATATCTGAGAGACAATTCAAATACAGCATGTTCAAACCTGAACTCCTGGCCTTCTCCCTAAAACTACCTTACCAGCCTTCCTCATCTCACTGGAAGTCAGTTCCATATTTCCAGTTGTTCAGGCCAATAAAAACCTTGAAGTTATTATTTTTTAAAAAAATCTTTCTTGAAATAAGTATATGTATTAGACATCTAATGTTTAAGAATTTATACAAATTGAAGAAATGCAGAATCAGAACTGGAAGTCTCTGGTAACCTAGAGATTAGGATTCCAGGATTTCACTGCTATGACCTGGGTTTAATCCCTGGTTGGGGAACTGAAATAACACAGCCATGTGGCAGAGCCAAAAAAGAAAAAAGGAAACAGAATTTTAATAATATCCCAGAAGCCTTCTTTTGACTTCCTCCTTCTAGTCACTTCAGTTCAGTTCAGTCACTCAGTCATGTCCAACTCTTTGTGACCCCATGGACTGCAGCACACCAGGCCTCCCTGTCCATCACCAACTCCCGGAGGTTACTCAAACTCATGCCCATTGAGTCAGTGATGCCATCCAACTATCTCATCCTCTGTTGTCCCTTTCTCTTCCCACCTTCAATCTTTCCAAGCACTAGAGTCTTTTCAAATATGTCAGTTCTTTGCATCAGGTGGCCAAAGTATTGGAGTTTCAGCTTCAACATCAGTCCTTCCAATGAATATTCAGGACTGATTTCCTTCAAGATAGACTGGTTGGATCTCTTTGCAGTGCAAGGGACTCTCAAGAGTCTTCTCCAACACCACAGTTCAAAAGCATCAATTCTTCAGCACTCAGCTTTCTTTATGGTCTGACTCTCACATCCATACATGACCACTGGAAAAAAAACATAGCTTTGACTAAATGGACCTTTGTTGCCAAAGTAATGTCACTGCTTTTTAATATGCTGTCTAGGTAGGTCATAGCTTTTATTCCAAGGAGCAAGCGTCTTTTAATTTCATGGCTGCAATCACCATCTGCCGTGATTTTGGAGCCCCCCAAAATAAAATCTGTCACTGTTTCCATTGTTTCCCCATCTATTTGCCATGAAGTGATGGGACCAGATGCCATGATCTTCGTTTTCTGAATGTTGAGTTTTCAGCCAACTTTTTCACTCTCCACTTTCACTTTCATCAAGAGGCTCCTTAGTCCTTCATGTTCTGCCATAAGAGTGGTGTCACCTGCATATCTGAGGTTATTGATATTTCTCC
>SJYA01006850.1:0-19739 GCA_006410615.1 Neotragus moschatus
CTTGTACTCTTCTTTATTTTAAGGTCTATTTTGTCTGATAGGAGGATTGCTACTCCAGCTTTCTTTTGCGTCCCATTTGCATGGAATATATTTTTCCATTCTCTCACTTTCAGTCTATATGTGTCTTTAGGTCTGAAATGGGTTTCTTGTAGACAGCGTATATATGGGTCTTGTTTTTGTATCCATTCAGCCAATCTGTGTCCTTTTGTTGGAGCATTTAATCTGTTTACATTTAAAGTAATTCTTGATATATATGTTCCTATTGCCATTTTCTTAACAGTTTGGGGTTGACTTTGTAGATATTTTTCTTCTTTTGAATTTATTGACTATATAAATAGCTTTAATATTTGTTATGAAGCTGTTTTGGTGGTACTGAATTCTCTTAACTTTTGCTTGTCTGAAAAGCTTTCTATTCCTCTGTCAAGTTTGAATGAGATCCTTGCCAGGTACAGAAATCATGGTTGTAGATTTTTCCCTTTCGGTACTGTAAATATATCCTGCCATTCCTTTCTGGCCTGCATAAAGATCACCTGTTAAGCTTNGCTGTTTTGGTGGTACTGAATTCTCTTAACTTTTGCTTGTCTGAAAAGCTTTCTATTCCTCTGTCAAGTTTGAATGAGATCCTTGCCAGGTACAGAAATCATGGTTGTAGATTTTTCCCTTTCGGTACTGTAAATATATCCTGCCATTCCTTTCTGGCCTGCATAAAGATCACCTGTTAAGCTTATGGGGTTTCCCTTGTATGTCACTTGTTGCTTCTCCCTTGCTGCTTTTAATATTCTTTCTTTGTGTTTAGTCTTTGTTAGTTGGATTAGTATGTGTCTTGGTGTGTTTCTCCCTGGGTTTATCCTGTATGGGACTCTTTGCACCTCTTGGACTTGACTATTTCCTTTTCCATACTGGGGAAATTTTCAACTATAATCTCTTCAAAAATTTTCTCATAGCCTTTCTTTTTCTCTTCTTCTGGGACCCCTATAATTCAAATGTTGGTGCATTTGATATTGTGCCAAAGGTTTCTGAGACTATCCTCAGTTCTTTTCATTCTTTTTACTTTATTCTGCTCTTCAGAAGTTATTTCTACCAACTGGAGGCTATTTTATTATCCAGCTCACTGATTCGCTCTTTTGCTTCAAATATTCTGCTATTGATTCCTTCTAGAGTATTTTTACTTTCAGTAATTGTGTTGTTTGCCTCTGTATGCTTATTCTTTAATTCTTCGAGGACTTTGTTAATTGATTCTTGCATTTTCTCCAGTTTGTTTTCAAAGTTTTTGATCATCTTTACTATCATTATTTTGAATTCTTTTTCAGGTAGTTTTCCTATTTCCTCTTCATTTATTTGGACTTCTGTTTCTAGCCAGTTCCATCATTTGTACAGTATTTCTCTGCCTTTTCATTATTTAAGTTATTGTGTTTGAGGTCTCCTTTCACCAGGCTTCAAGGCTTCTTTCTTCCTTTTGGTTTCTGCCCTCCTAAGGTCATTCCAGTGGTTTGTGTAAACTTTGTATAGGGTGAGATTTCTGCTGGATTTTTTCCCCCCTCTGAGGGGCAAGGCTGAGTGAGGTGGTAATACTGTCTTCTGATGATTGGTTTTATATTTTTGTTTTGTTTGTTGTTTAGAGGAGGCGTCCTGCACAGGGTGCTACTGGTGGTTGGGTGATGCTGAGTCTTGTATTCAGGTGTTTTTTTGTGTGTGAGTTCTTACGAGTTGATACTCCCTACAGTTAGTTCTCTGGTTGTGTAGGGTTCTGGAGTCAGTGCTGCCACTCCAATGGCTCAGGGCTTGATCTCTGGTCAGGAACAAAGATTCCACAAGTGGTTTGTTATGGCATTAAGTGAGATTAAAACAAATACCCAAAAACGAGAAACCAAAGATGAATCCCAGACAAATGGCAGTTACAAAACCAGGCAAATAATAATTAAATAATGGAATATGCACATATTGGAGAAGGAAATGGCAATCTACTCCAGTACTATTGCCTGGAAAATCCCATGGACAGAGGAGCCTGGTAGGCTACAGTCTGTGGGCTTGCAAAGAGTCAGACATGACTGAGCAACTACACTTTCATACATATACACCCATAAGCAAAATCAAAACAGTCCAACAAAAATAAAGTACAGTAGATTGACCCAATGAACAAAGGAAATCAAAAATTATATCTATCAGTTAAGAACAAAACTAAATAAAGCACAAACTGGAAAACAAAAGTAAAGCAAGGTGCCAAGTGGGGAATAAAGCAATGAAAACAAATCTAACAAATTTGTTGAGAGGAAAGGAAAGAAATAAAGAATAGATATGCAAATTTAAATAGAGATAAATAAAGAAGATTTATGTACATTAAGATTAACTGCAAGGGGGAAAGAACAGTAGGAAAAGCAACAAAGGAATAAATGTAGAAAAAATATGATAGGTTTAGAAACATTAAAATTTTTTAAAAATGAAAAGAAAACAGGAAGAAAAAAAAAAAGGAAAACTCCACAGAACTGTAAAAGCTCAATGTAGAGGCAGAAGTTTATAACAACAATAAAAATGTGACCAAATATACACATATACATATACACCCATAAGCAAATCAAAACNAGGTTTAAAAAAATTAAAATTTTTTAAAAATGAAAAGAAAACAGGAAGAAAAAAAAAAAAGGAAAACTCCACAGAACTGTAAAAGCTCAATGTAGAGGCAGAAGTTTATAACAACAATAAAAATGTGACCAAATATACACATATACATATACACCCATAAGCAAATCAAAACAGTCCAACAAAAATAGAGTACAACAAATTGACCTGGCAAACAAAGGAAACCAAAAGTTATATGTAACAGTTAAGAGCAAAAGTAACTGAAGCACTACCTGGAAAACTAAACTAAAAAAAGATGCCAAGTAGGGAATAAAGCAAAAACAAAACAAAACAAAAACTAAAAAATATGTTGAGAGAAATGGAAAGAAAGAATAGATATGCAAAGTTAAATAGAAGTAGATAAAGAAGATTGATATACATTAGAGATTAACTGCAAGGGGAAGAGAGCAGTAGGAAAAGCAAACAAAGGCATAAATGTAGAAAAAATAATGATGGGCTTAAAAAATTAAAATTAAAAAAAAGAAAAGCTGAAAAGGAAGAAGAAAGAGGAAAAACAAACAAACAAAGGAAAACTCCACAGAAATGCAAAAGCCCAATGTAGAGGCAGAGGTTTATAATAACAATAAAAAAGTATGACTGGGGGGAAAAAAGCTCATAAGCTTAATTAGATTTCACGGTGCCAATAAAATCAACAACAACGGAGAGGTGGAAAAAAAAACAACAAAAAAAAATCCAAAAGAATCTACACAATAGGTTAAAACATAAGAATAATAAATATTTTTCTCCGGTTACTGCTGTCAGAGTTCTTTCCTTTACTGGAGGTCTCCAGGCATCTCCCTAGGATGCCCTCCAACACTGTACTGATCTCTGGACCTGCTGTGGGGGCTGCTCAGATTCTAACCTGGTCCCACTCCTGTGTATTCTTGCCTCCAATGTCCATAGGTATCAGAACTAGGTGTGTTCTTTTGTGANAATGTAGAGGCAGAGGTTTATAATAACAATAAAAAAGTATGACTGGGGGGAAAAAAGCTCATAAGCTTAATTAGATTTCACGGTGCCAATAAAATCAACAACAACGGAGAGGTGGAAAAAAAAACAACAAAAAAAAATCCAAAAGAATCTACACAATAGGTTAAAACATAAGAATAATAAATATTTTTCTCCGGTTACTGCTGTCAGAGTTCTTTCCTTTACTGGAGGTCTCCAGGCATCTCCCTAGGATGCCCTCCAACACTGTACTGATCTCTGGACCTGCTGTGGGGGCTGCTCAGATTCTAACCTGGTCCCACTCCTGTGTATTCTTGCCTCCAATGTCCATAGGTATCAGAACTAGGTGTGTTCTTTTGTGAGAGCTCTCAATGGCCTTTTATATATTCCATAGACACAGAGTCTGTCTGTTGATTATGTGGATTTAATCTGAAGCTTGTACAGCTGGTGGGAAGGTTGGGTCTTCTTCCTTAGACTCATTGCCCCTGGGTTTCAAGTGTGGTTTTATTTCCACCTCTGCATGTGGGTCGTCCACTGGGGTTTGCTCCTGAGGCTGCCCTGGAGGACTTGGGTCTGCCCCTGTGAGGGCCAGGTGTGGGAGTGGTGCAGCTGCGTGGGTTGCAGGGGTTCTGGCAGCATCAGGTACTCAGAGGAGTTGGGGGCTAAGGCAGCAGGAAATATAGTGTTCTAGAAGGGTATGGCAACCAGTACTGGCCAATACACTCGAGTATTCTTGCCTGAAGAACTCCTTTTCTGACAGAAAAGCCTGGCAGGCCACAGTCCACAAAGTTGAACAAGTCGCAAAGAGTTGGACACAACCAAAACAACCCTGCGTGCATAGACGCAAGACTCTTTTAGCCTGTGGCAGTTCTGCCCCAGTGATGGTTGAGCATGAAGACGGCATAGCTGCTTGGCTTGCAGGGACCCTGGTGGCGCCAAGTGTGCAGGGACATGGACTACCTCTGCCGCAGAAGTTATGGCCCCATCGAAGTCTTTTCTCGAGCCTCTTGTAGCTGGCGATTGGAAGGCCTCTTTGGCCAGTCTTTCTGCATAGCTCTGCCCGTTCAGACACTTAGAGGGCTCTCTTGCCTGGGGTCCTTCTCTTTAGATCGACACATCAGGCACTTACAGGGCCACCCTAGGTGGGATCCTTTGGTAGTTCAGGGTGTCAGGGGTTTGATGGGCCAGCCTCTCTATTGTTCAGCTGTCAGTGCTGGTGTGTGCAGAGAGAGAGGCTACGGTGATGGCTCCAGCCCCTGTGCATGACTCAGCAGTATCGCCTTGCTTCCACGGATGCCTGGCTTTCCTCCACAGGCATTTCCCACCACGATCTCCTCCTTCACATCCCCTCGATCCAGCTCTCCACAGTCGACAGCAGCCCTCGCACTAGGATTGCTCCACAATCCCTAAACTCCAGCTCCCAGCTGCTGCGCCTTCCAGAAGACAAGAGTTCCCGCCCAGTATATGTATGGCTGCAGCAAGGACTGTCTGATCCATTCCATTTAAGCTGCCACAGATCAGCTGTTCCACTCTCAGCTTTACATGTTTCTCCTCTGACTCAGAGAGTTGCCTTGATGTGGGGACATGACCCCTGCTTCAGTTCCCCCACCCACTGAGGGCAGGTCCAGTCCTACTGACACTCCTGTTTCTCCCCCGAGTTCCTTCATCTTATGGAGTTTTGTGTGGTTCTATACGTTCTTTTTGGAGAAGGCAATGGCACCTCACTCTAGTCCTCTTGCCTGGAAAATCCCATGGATGGAGGGGCCTGGTAGGCTGCAGTCCATGCGGTCGATAAGAGTCGGACACGACTGAGCGACTTCACTTTCACTTTTCACTTTCATGCTTTGGAGGAGATGGCGACCCACTCCCGTGTTCTTGCCTGGAGAATCCCAAGGACAGGGAAGCCTGGTGGGCTGCCATCCATGGGGTTGCACAGAGTCGGAGACGACTGAAGCAACTTAGCAGCAGCAGCAGCAGCAGCAGCAACAGCATACGTTCTTTTCCGCTGGTCAGGTCGTCCTGTCCACTCTCAGCTGGTGTTCTGGATGCACGTCTCTGTCTGAGGTGTATTCCTGATGTATCCGTGGAGACAGATGTACTCCACGTCCACCTGCTCCTCTGCCATCTTGTTCCATCTGTATATATTTTCTTGTCTTATGAATTAGCTAGGTTCCCAGTACAATGCTGAAAAGGAGTGGTGAAAGGGGAGACCCATGTTTTAAACCTCATCGTAGCAACAAAGCTTTGAGCTCATCATTCAGCATGAATTAATGATACGTTTTTTGTAGATATTCTTTACTAAGTTGAGGAAGTTTAAACTTTATTCACAGTTTACTGAGAGTTTTTCACACAAATATTGGGTTTTGACATTTTACCTCTAAATATTAATGACATATGACAGGCTAGGTTTTGTGCTGATAAAGAGAGAAGACCCAGATCTCTTTCCCATGCGCCGGCTGAGTCACTGTGAAATGTCCTTTACGCAGTCATAGGCATATACAGCACACACCGCACCCAGAGGACTGCCTGCTTCCAAGCTGGTTCCAATAGATTCACACCAAGTAGCTTCATTTTCATGGTTCTCTATATCCAAGAGTTTTTTGTCGATCAGCAAGGCTGTGGTTTTTCTTTTTAGGTCTTGCTTCTAAGACATCCCTAGTTTTAATTTTGCAAATTTTCTTTCCCAATAATGTGCACTCACGGATATCTTGGCAGATCTTGCTCTCCTTTCATGTATTCCCAACCCTGGCTCATGAGTAGACACTGAATGGTTAGTTTCCTGATATGGTATTAATATATTGATTACCATTATCGTTTCCAAGTAAATAGTTCCTCTTATTTTTGCTTGGGAACAACTTCTTGCTATAAAAGAGACAAATTAACACAAGTACAGGGCCCAGGTAAATGTCACAGGCTTGAATGCAGTTGGATGAATTAAGGCAGGTTGGGACTGCAATCCTCTTCCTTCCCCAAACGTTGATTTATTTGATTCATTCTAAAACTTTTGGTTGCTCTATGTGCTAGAAAGACTGGCAATGCAGCAACAAAAGGCGAATAAGAAGCAAAATATCTCTACTTTCATCTTCATCTTTAAGGCAGAAGAAAAAAAAAAGTCAAAAAGATACAGAAATAAACTACCAGGTATGTTAGCTGGTGATAAATGCTATAGTTAAATATAAAACAGGAAATGGGGAAGCAGGGGCTATAGAGAAGGTAACATTTGAGAAAAGACCCAGAGGCAGTAAAGGAGAGAGTGTGCCATCATTTATGGGGGAAATCAGAGGATGAGGGAAGAGCAAGAGTAAAGCTAAGCCATGGAGCTTGCCTGGCACTTCTGATGCATAGCAATGGGGAGAGACAAGGTCAAAGAGGTCAAGGAGATGAGATAGGGGTGAGGACTCCCAGGCCATCGTAAAGATTCATCTGGCATCAACTCAATGTAAAGGAATGCCATCAGAGAGCTAGTGGACAGGAGACAAGCCATAACTCATATTTCAACAAGACCACTCTGGAGTCACACAGAGAGGAGGTGACAGGCAAGCAAGCATGAAAATGGATGAGCACTAGTTCTCCCTAACCTGCTGGCTCTTCCTCCATGCTTTTTACTACACACACCTCAGGAATGGTGCCTGGGCTGGGGTCTCACAAACAGGTAGTCTCTCCTATCACTTACATCTGGGATTTCAAGGTCAAGTCCTTCTTCTTCCTCTAAGCTTGAACCTCCAGATGCTGGGCAGAGCTGTCCCCAAACAAAACCGTGGGCAGGGTCTATAGAACACCAAAACAAAGTCCCCCTGGATGGACAGAGAGAAAGGACTCACGCTGGAGCATCTACCATATGGCAGCCTAGGCAAGTGCTGGGTGCTTAATACACGTGACTTGATTAATTAAACATCTCAACAATTACAAGATACAAAATGGCTGGAAGGCTGGATGGGCTTTGGTGGGAAATTTCTACCCTTTCTCTCTCTCTTCCTCCTACAGTTGCACTGATCTGGGGGGGGGGGGGAAACGGTGGCAAATAATTAACTTGATTATGAAAAAAAAAAAAAAAAGTTCACAGCTCCTGGAGAGGCAGCTCAGAGGGCAGAGCCTTCAAGATTTCATCTCTAGCTAAGACCTCAGGAGCTGAGAAATCTGAGATTACACATTTGGTTCCAGGCTAAATTACGCCCTACCGTGGGGGAGCTTAGCACAGGGAGTTAAAGGTGGAGCCTTGCATAAGCAGAAACTTGAAGCCGTTCAAAATGGGCTCTGAAGGCTGTCAGGTTCACCATTCTTCTCCTACTTAGGAGGAATGAGCAAAGGTAAGCAGTCAGAGCTAGTCCTTCCTCTTGCTGGATGACCTGGGGCCAGGTGGGAGTGACAGGGGTGAATGAGTGCAGGTGGGTTGGAGGGTCGTGCTTGCTTTGCCTTTAATGCCCACCTGTTTGGGAGATCCCACTCCTCCTCCTTGAGATGTTCAAAGTTTCATGTGAAGGTAGGAAAGAAGAGGAATTCCATCATTCCCACCCCTTCCTACAGGAAGCATTAACCATTAATCGAAGGTCAGGACAACACATGTATCCATCACAGTGTCAGCAGTTGACGTGACAGGCAGACACATTCTTCCAGCAACAGAGACTTGACTGGAGAACTCAGGTCTAGGGTCTGACCTAGACTGGGAGATGACCTGGGACCATGATGACTTGTGCACTCTGAATAAGCACTAGGAGATGGAACGGCACAACATCCACAAGGATCTTGAGATCATGATCAGGAACTAAGTTGTGTCCCCCAAATTTACCTGCTGAAATGCTAACCCCCAGTAACTCAGAATGTGACTACATTTGGAAATAGGATCTTTAAGGAGGTAATTAAATGGAAACAAATTTAGTGGGGTGGGCCCTAATTGAATAGGACTGCCTTCTTTATTGGAGAAGGCAATGGCACTCCACTCCAGTACTCTTGCCTGGAGAATCCCATGGATGGGGGAGCCTGGTAGGCTACAGTCCATGGGGTCACTAAGAGTCGGACACAACTGAGAGACTCCACTTTCACTTTTCACTCTCATGCATTGGAGAAGGAAATGGCAACCCACCCGAGTGTTCTTGCCTTGAGAATCCCAGGGACAGGGAAGCCTGGTGGGCTGCTGTCTATGGGGTCACACAGAGTCGGACACGACTGAAGCGACTTAGCAGCAGCAGCAGCAGCAGCCTTCCTTATAGGAAGAAGACCCTGGGACACAGACAGCACAGCGGAAAGGCCATGAGAGGACTCAAGGTGAAGATGACCAGTCCAGCCAAGGAGGGTAGCCTCAGGAGGAGCCAGCCTTTTCGGCACCTTGATCTTGGACTTCCGGCTTCCACAGCTATGAGAGAATAAATGATGTTTATGCTGTTAAAGTGCTTTGTTGGGTAGTCCGAGTAAATGATGTTTAAGCCTTTTAAATGCTATGTCCTAGCAGACTAGTGCAGC
Organism: Neotragus moschatus; assembly: GCA_006410615.1. Taxonomy (NCBI): domain Eukaryota; kingdom Metazoa; phylum Chordata; class Mammalia; order Artiodactyla; family Bovidae; genus Neotragus; species Neotragus moschatus. Next base: position 9,022 of record SJYA01006850.1, read on the forward strand.
CACCTTAAAAATGATTGACACTGGCTCCTTTGGGTTTCTAAACAACATTACGGCTCTAACACCCCAAAGGAGATTAAAAATCATGACAACGTGACTCAGAAACACAACAGTATTTGTGGACGAGGTTGTGAACATTCTCACTGCTATTCTGGCCCTGTGGTCTCCACCTCTGTTGCCTCCGTCCATCAGCTTCTTCTCCCCCCTCCTCCATCATCAGGATTCTTCTCAGGTTCCATTCCATCCTCTCATCACTGCACGCTGAACACACTTTTCTCTGCAACACGCTGACCCAGAAGCATGGTGAAAAGCCTGTCCTTATTCCGAGGTTCCGGCAAAATCTTTCTACGGGAGGTATTCTCTTTCACTCTTCCTGGCACGGACGTTTAGATACCCTTCAATCTGTTAGAACCTGTACTCTCACATTTTCTGTGTTCACACAGTCAGAATGGTATACAAGCAGCAACGGCACCACTACCTTCTTCTGAACAAACAGCAGACATCACTGGTTGATCTGTACCCACAGCAGATAGTACTAGTTGATCTGTAACCCAGGACAGACATTACTAGTTGATCTGTACCCATGGCAGACATTACTATTTGATCTGTCACCCCCAGCCATTCAGTTGATTCAAGCATAAAAACTGTTCTTGATTTGTCTTCGGGTGGCTACCACCAATGAGTCAGAGCAGTGAAGAAGAGAAGAGCCCTCCATCCTCTATGATCTGTGAAAAGAGAGATGTTGCTCATGGATCTTTATCTTCTCCTACAGCAGGAGTACAGGTTGTAGGCACACACATGCGTGCACACACACACACACACACACACACACACACAGATAAGCCTTGCCTCCAGCAAGAAGACAGGCACATTTACTGCCTACTGGTCCTTGGACTTGTCAACTGACCTTACACACATTCCCTTGTCTGGATTGCCAAGTGAAATTCTACCCTTTGGTTTCTCCCTCTGGAAATTCCCTAATGCCACAGTAAAAACCTCGCTGCCCTCCCTGGCTCTGCTGGCCCTCGGCCTTGAGATCTCCTAATGGAAACTGCTCACTTCTCTTGGACTCCCAGGGCGTAATTAGCAGTCTGGAACTGCACCTCCCTTGTTCTCCCAAATAGGAAGGCAAAGCCACTGCCAAGACTGTTGTGGATGTCAACTCATCCCTTCCTTGAAGAGAGCATGCGAAGGAGTTGTTCCGTGTTGACTGTCTCTGCATATTTATTGACTGAAACATTTGCACGGCTGCTTTTCACATTTGCAGTTTTAGACCACAGATGCCGAGCATGTTTAATCATACAGCAAAGCTCACATCTAATGAGGAAAATGTCAAGTATATTGTTATCTGCCATAAAAGCTGTGAAAAATAACTCTACCATCTGCGGTGTGCCTTCTGCTGCTGCCTCTAAGAATTTTACTAGTAACAATGTGAAATTAGCAGTAGGGCAAGCATTTAAAAATGGAAACCTGGTGAACTTCCTCCTGTTTCTACAAACCAGAAAGAATTGAGACCATCCCTCAAAGTTCTATCTGTATGCCTCACCTGGGTTTCTGCAACAATCTGATACTGAATCTGTTGGCATCCTGTGTACTCCAAATGCATCTTTAACACTGTTGCCAGAATTTTCTGTCTGACTACTCAAATACTGTATGTGGTATTTCCTCTCCCTAGCATAGACAGCTCTGTGACAGCTCCCAGAGGTTGTTCCAGCCCCGACAACTGCACCCTCATTTTAACCAGGCCGAATCACTGGTCACTAACTGACCTCAACATACTCCACTCCCTATGCTGTCTCTGATAGCTCACCATTTTCTCTCCTCTGGGTATCAATTTCCACATGCATTGACCTCAAATGTCACCACTTCTGGGACTCCTGCAGAGAGAATCAACTGGTCCTCTCTTTGTGTGCAGGAAGCAATATATGTCCACTTCTACAGGAAGACTTGTCTCATGAAATCCTAATGCTCTGTAACCAGTGTCTTCCCAATTCAACTGTGAGTTCCTCTGTTGCACAGACAGTATTTCATCCATGGTCGCCGTCCACACAGCTCAGCCCAGCCCAGTTCCTGCCTCCACGATGCAGTTTCTGTCTTTCGAATTGACTTGGATGATAACAAAGTCACTGTAATATGGGCAGAAAGAGTGGATGAGGTTTCCTACCCAAGAACTTGCAATATGGGGAGGAGGAGTGGATGAGGCTTTTTACCCAGGAACTTGCCCTTTTCACTTTGGCAATAAAAAATCTTGCCATTATGCTGGCCGTATTTATTTCTAGTGTATTTCAGCTCTTTCTCCTACTGAAAGAAATAACAGCCCTGTCAGTCGGAGAGCAATTGATCATGATAAAAATTCTCCTTTGAGACAGTGAGTTCATTTGTTCTTCAGTCATTCTTCACCACAAACTGCAGGCTCATTATACGAGGGGAGTGTGGTATCTCGGCAAAGCCACACGCTTAGAAGTTTATAATTTGCCTGGACGGATGACTCAGGTCTGGAGGTTTTGCCGCTTATTTAAGCATGGCTTGGGTGGGGACATGAGGGTAAACAGAGCCTCATCTTGCTCACTGGCATGGATCCATGGATTCCAGGGGGCAGTACCTGTTCTCAGGAAAGGTGCCTGATTTTTGTTTGTGTGCTGGCCAGAGAAGGGGCAATTCTGTCCTCTGAGACTGAACCCTGCCCACTCAGGATGCCTCGACCCGCTCTCCTCCTGACCTTCCACCCTTCTCCCTCCCTCTGAATCCCATCAAGATTTTCAGCTGGGGACTTCCCTGGTGGTCCAGCGGTGAAGAATCCACCTGCCAGTGCAGAGGACACGGGTTTGAACCCTGGTCTGGGAAGATTCCACTTTCCAGGAGGCGACTAAGCCAGAGAGCTGCAACTACTGAAGTGCACGCTCTAGAGCCAGGGATCACAACAAGAGAACCCCTGTAGTGAGGAGCCCAAGCACCGTGACTAGAAAGTAGCCTCCACTCACCGCAAATACAGAAGGCTCACACACAGCAACCAAGACCCAGCACCCTCAAAAATAAACAACTCTTTTTAAAAAAAAGACTATCACTTGCAAGAGATAAATTCATCTGATGTGACTTTGCAGAAGAAAAACGTAACATCTGGTATGACACCAGGTTATCTCGGGAGACCCAGAGAAGGAACACATCGGCAGGCTTCATGCTGAAGCGGAACCAGGAGACAGTGAGCAGAAAATGCAATCCAGGCAGGCTTTCCCTCCCTACCCTCAGCCCGGCTTCCACTCTGGCGAAACAGGAGCAGCCCTGAGGTCACAGGTTCAGACACTCCACTCAGAGACTGACCACACCTTCCCCATTCTCCTCTGATTTCCCAGCATGAACAGTCAGTTTCTCCCAGGACCCAACTTTGGCCAAAGATAGATGTAGGTGACATACAGAGAGCCTATGCCGGGGAAGGGTGTGGACCACACAGACACCCTAGATGATGGTGGCTCTCTGTCTCCTCCTAGCCTTGCCCTGTACCAGACCTTCTGGAGTGAATAAAGGGCAAGGTTGGCAGGGGAGAATAATGTCTATTCCCACCTGTTCTCCATATCAGCTGTGTGGTCTGGTTTGGGTGTACTGTATCCCCTCAAAAGATGTTGGCATCCCAACCCCCAATATCTCATTTGGAAATGGAGTCTTTCCAGATGTAGTCAAGTTAAGATAAGGTCTTTAAGGTAGATTTTAATCAATATGACTAACGTCCTTGTAAAAAAGGGAAATGATGGGACTTCCTTGGTTGTCCAATGGCTAAGATTCTGTGCTTGAAACGTGCACGGGGGAGGGGTGTGCGTTGATTTCCCCCCTGGTCAGGGATCTAGAGCTCATCCACAACTAATGATCCCGCATGCTGCAACGAAGACCCAGCACAGCCAAATAGATAAAATTTTAAAGCCTGGGGGCAGGGGTGGGGGGATGTGGACATACAATGACGTGCACTTGAAGAAACATGTGGATGTGAAGGCAGATGTCCGCCAAGGGAGGCCAAAGATCGCCAGCAAACCACCAGCAGCTGAGGGACAGGCATGGGACAGATCCTGCCTGTCCAACCACCTCTGCCGGCACCTTGATCCAGAAAGCTGGTCTCCAGGACAGCACATATCTTCTGCCTAAGCCAGTCAGTTCTGCTGTTATGGTGGCTCTAGCAAACCAACACACGGCCCTTCATGAGAAAAGAGCCAGGTAAGCTGGGCAGGGCTTAGGTGCGCTTGCTGATGTCTTCAACATGGGGTGAGAATGACTTGGCCACTAGTAATGAGGCTGTAACTTATCCTCAGTGTGGATGATCCCTGAATTGGAGATGTTCCTTCCTGGCAGGTCAGTTTATGAGTTCAATAATATAGATGTGTGTGTGTTAGTTGCTCAGCCATTTCCGACTCTGTGGGACACCAAGGACTATAGCCTGCCAGGCTTCTCAGGCTATGGAATTCTCCAGGCAAGAATACTAGAGTGGATTGCCACTTCCTTTTCCAGGGGATCTTTCCAACCCAGGGGTAGAACCTGGGTGTCCTGTACCACAGGCAGATTCTTTACCATCTGAGCCATCAGGGAAGCCCCAATAACATACACAGATGGTTAGATAGATAGATAGGTAGATACCATTATAGAATGTTTGCTGCTGCTGCTGCTGCTAAGTCGCTTCAGTCGTGTCCGACTCTGTGCGACCCCATAGACGGTAGCCCACCAGGCTTCCCTGTTCCTGGGTTCTCCAGGCAAGAACACTGGAGTGGGTTGCCATTTCCTTCTCCAATGCATGAAAGTGAGAAATGAAAGTGGAGTCACTCAGTCGTGTCCGACTCTCAGCGACCCCATGGACTGCAGCCCACCAGGCTCTTCCGTCCATGGGATTTTCCAGGCAAGAGTACTGGAATGGGATGCCGTTGCCTTCTCCAATAGAATGTTTGATTCCCCCTAAAATTCATATATTTAAATTCTAACTCTAACGCTAGGATGATGGTATTTGGAAATGGGGCCACTGAGAGTTGATTAGGTCATCATGATGAAACCCTCATGATGGGGTTTATAAGAGGTCCCTTATAAAAGAGACCTAGAGAGCTAAACACAATGAGAAGACAGCAATCTATGAACCAGGAAGCAGGTTCTCATCACACATGGAATCTGCAGGAGCCATGGTCTTCAAGTTCCAGGCCCTAGAACCATGATAAATAATTTTTTCTCTTTATGCCATGTGGTCTATAGTATTTTTGTTGTAGCAGAAAGAGCAGACTAAGATACATATTTTTAAATTATGTATAGCTTTCATAATATATATAACATCAAAAATATATTTTAATATATTATATATCATACAACTACATACTATATATGCATTTATATATATATATATATAATATTTATGTGTATTTACTAGAGAAGTCATATAGGAATAAAGAATTTCAAAGTCAGAGAGCTTTTTGTTTTGAGAAAATACTTTTCATTTGATCATTTTTACTATTCTTTTTACCCACTGTTCTCTTAGATTCAGTCTAGGATTTCTATTTGAGACATTTTCCTCTTTGGCAAAATTATTGATTGGAAACTTTTGTGGAATTCCCTTTTTCTGGAAATCATCTAAAATCCCAGGTTGAGAACTGCTTGTCTAGTGAGCATAATTCAGGATGAAAGAGGAAAGTGCTGGGTCTGCCGACTATGCCTGTACTGTCCAGCGTGGCAGCCCACAGCCAACTATGGCTATTTCAGTTTCCATTAGTAAAACCGAATGGACTTCCTTAGCCACAGTGGTCAGACACTCATGAGCCACACATGGCAGCCTCATCACAGCTATAGAACTTCTCAGCTGTAGAACATTTTCATCCTTGAGAATGGCTCTATTGTGCAGTACTTACTGCCCAGGAGAAGCAAACGCTGAAGTAGAAAAACATGGCATCCCAATTCCAGCTCTCCAATTTCCTGATCATTCACCAAATGGAACATAGTCTCTGTTTCTCAGCTTTTGATTCCCTTTCTACTGAGAGAGAGAAAAACAGCTTCTTCACATAATGGACCTGACTTGGGAATGAAAGGAAATGGATGTAAACAGTTTAGTGCAACAAATATGAACAGGTTTACATTGCAAACCTGTAGACCAAAGACATAGTACATCCTCCTAGCCTCATCCAGTCACACAGTGAGAGATAAGGTTTTATAAAAATTATAATACAACATAGTGTTTAGCATAGGGAACTCTACTCAGTACTCTCTAATGACCTATATAGGAAGCAAATCTAAACAAGAGTGGGTATATGTATATGTATAGTTGATTGACTCTGCTGTACAATAGAAATTAACACATTATGAATTAACTATATGCCAATAAAAAATTTTTAAAGAATTCTAATATAGGCAATAACAAATATGCATAAGATATTAAGATAGGATGAATGATGACACAATGGTTGAAGGATTCACTGGAGGGCTCTGCAGGCATTTGCAAGGAGACTCCATACAGAGAGCATTTCTAAAAGAGAAAGTTTGAGGATGGACTGAAATGTGATACACATATAAAGTGCCCCCAAGTTTTTTGATCTGGAAATCATGCAGTAAAACATAGGTCTCTCCTCTCCTACACTATTCCTTTGCTGTGATTACTGATCTAAATAAGAAGTGTTCAAATCTTATTTTTCAAAACACACTATTCAAACAAAGTCTTAAATGAAAGTGTGAGATGTTAAAAACATATTAAAAAAAAACAACACTGGGATTCTAATTCTGGTCAATACAGAGTAACAAATACCATATTTCTCCTCTTGACTGAAAAAATATTAAGAAATAACAGTTTTCAAGATATTGGACAACACTAAACAAAGGACTTAACAGCAGTGGCCACAGGACTGGAAAAAGTCAGTTTTCATTCCAATCCCAAAGAAAGGCAATGACAAAGAATGTTTGAACTAGTGTACCATTGCACTCATTTCACACACTAGCAAAGTAATGCTCAAAATTCTCCAAGCCAGGCTTCAACAGGACGTGAACCAAGAATTTCCAATGTTCAAGCTGGATTTAGAAAAGGCAGAAGAACAAGAGGTCAAATTGCCAGCATATGTTGGTTCATCAAAAAAACAAGAGAGTTCCAGAAAAACATCTACTTCTGCTTTATTGACTATGCCAAAGCCTTTGACAGTGTGGATCACAACAAACTGGGGAAAATCCTTCAAAAGATAGGAATACCAGACCATCTTACCTACCTACTGAGAAATCTGTATGCAAGTCAAGAAGCAATAGTTAGAACTGGACATGGAACAACAGACTGGTTTCAAATTGGGAAAGGAGTACATCAAAGCTGTATATTGCAATCCTACTTTTTTAACTTATATGCAGAGTATATCATGAGAAATGCTGGGCTGGGTGAAGCACAAGCTGGATCAAGATTGCCAGGAGAAATATCAGTAACCTCAGATACTCAAATGGCACCGCTCTTATGGCAGAAAGCAAAAGAAGAACTAAAGACTCTCTTGATGAAAGTGAAAGAGGATAGTGAAAACACTTGCTTAAAACTTAATATTAAAAAAACTAAGATCATGGCATCACTTCATGGCAAATAGATGGGGAAACAAAGAAAACAATGACAGACTTTATTTTCTTGGGCTCCAAAATCACTGCAGATGGTGACTGCAGTCATGAAATTAAAAGACACTTGATCCTTGAAGAAAAGCTATGACCAATCTGGACAGCATATTAAAAAGCAGAGATATTATTTTGCTGATAAAGGTCTGTCTAGTCAAAGCTATGGTTTTTCCAGTAGTCATGTATGGATGTAAGAGTCAGACTATAAAGAAAACTGAGCATTGAAGAATTGATGCTTTTGAACTGTGGTGTTGTAGAAGACTCTTGAGAGCCACTTGGACTGCAAGGAGATCAAACGAGTTAATCCTAAAAGAAATCAGTCCTGAATATTCATTGGAACTGATGCTGAAGCTGAAACTCCAATACTTTGACCACGTGATGCAAAGAACTGACTCCTTAGAAAAGACCCTGATGCTGAAAAGATTGAAGGCAGGAGGAGAAGGGGACAACAAAGGATGAGATGGTTGGATGGCATTACCTACTCGATGGACATGAGTTTGAGCAATCTTTGGGAGTTGTTGATGGACAGGGAAGCCTGGTGTGCTGCAGTCCATGGGATCACAAAGAGTAGGACACAGCTGAGTGACTGAACTGAACTAACAAAGGATAGTGATCACCAAGGAACAGAGAAAAATCTAGAAGAGGTCTAAAATTGCAGGAGCACACAGGGAGTGACCCAGGTGACAGAAGACTCCATCATTTGAGGAGACAGAGCTGAGAGGTCAGGGTTTATAGGACAGTCAGAATTCACAAGACAAAAGCGCAGGAGGGAGAGAGAGAGAGAAAGAGAGAGCAAGAGGGTTCTGCAAAGTTTCCCCTAGGAGTATTTACAAGTGCTGATCTGTGAATGCATGTAAAAGAATTACCTGAGGCCAGGTAGGAACCCTTTAAATGACTGTAGGGAACACTGCCTGCAGATACACAAGGATAAAGAGGGCGCCTGTCCCACCAGCCAGATTGGATAACTCAGAATTTATAGTGAGGAGAGAACTCAGAAGGTCTTTCCCCTGCAGTACAAACCTGGTCCTGTCTTTAAAATATATATTAATCATTTCTTTAAGAATTTCCATTGTCAAGCAGTTTAACTTTTCCTAGAAGAAAGCTGCTGATCATTCATGAGAATACTAAAATATCCAGTCCTCACAAGGGTAAAACTCACAATGTATGCATTCTCGACAAGATTCCCAGACATTCAAAGATGCCAGAAAATGTAACCTATAATGAGGAGAAAACACAATCAGTGAGAACTGACCCAGAAAAGATACACAAGGAAGAATTACCAAAGACGTTAAAGCTCTTACAATTGTATTCCATATGTCCAAAAAGCAGACTAGAGACATGACACATAATTCCATAGATACAAATTGGAGATGAAAACTATAATATCTAAGATAAATGATATAGTGGATGCAATTAATGGTGTATTAGGCATTATAACCATTCAATATCATGGTAATCCAAGCCTATGCCCCAACTAGTAACACTGAAAAAGATGAAGTTGAACGGTTCTATGAAGACCCACAAGAACTTTTAGAACACCCCAAAAATTTATCCTTTTCATTATAAGGGACTAGAATGCAAAAGTAGGAAGTCAAGAAACACCTGGAGTAACAGCAACTTTGGCCTTGAAGTACAGAATGAAGCAGGGCAAAGACTAATAGAGTTTTGCCAAGAGAACACACTGGTCATAGCAAACACCCTCTTCCAACAACACGAGGGAAGACTCTACACACGGACATCACCAGATGGTCAACACCGAAATCAGATTGATTATATTCTTTGCAGCCAAAGATGGAAAAGCTCTATACAGTCAGCAAAAACAAGACCAGGAGCTGACTGTGGCTCAGATCATGAACTCTTTATTGCCAAATTCAGACTCAAATTGAAGAAAGTAGGGAAAACCACTAGACCATTCAGATATGACCTAAATCCAATCCCCTATGACTATACAGTAGAAATGAGAAATAGATTTAAGGGCCTAGATCTGATATATAGAGTGCCTGATGAACTATGGAATGAGGTTCATGACATTGTACAGGAGACAGGGATCAAGACCATCCCCACGGAAAAGAAATGCAAAAAAGCAAAATGGCTGTCTGAGGAGGCCTTACAAACAGCTGTGAAAGAAGAGAAGCAAAAAGCAAAGGAGAAAAGGAAAGATATAAGCATCTGAATGCAGAGTTCCAAAGAATAGCAAGGAGAGATAAGAAAGCCTTCCTCAGCAAACAAGATGTGTATAAGAGACAGGTATATCATGNGATATATAGAGTGCCTGATGAACTATGGAATGAGGTTCATGACATTGTACAGGAGACAGGGATCAAGACCATCCCCACGGAAAAGAAATGCAAAAAAGCAAAATGGCTGTCTGAGGAGGCCTTACAAACAGCTGTGAAAGAAGAGAAGCAAAAAGCAAAGGAGAAAAGGAAAGATATAAGCATCTGAATGCAGAGTTCCAAAGAATAGCAAGGAGAGATAAGAAAGCCTTCCTCAGCAAACAATGCAAAGAAATAGAGAAAAAGAACAGAATGGGAAAGACTAGAGATCTCTTCAAGAAAATTAGAGAGGGGGTCTGCCACCCCTCCATCCTCTGCCCGCCAATCCACTCTTCTAGTCCCTCTTCGCCCCAGGTGGCCACGCCCCTTCCTAATTCGTCCCACCGCCACCAGGCCGGCAGCGTGGAAAGTGCGTCACGTGACGGCTGGCTCTGCCTCTTCCTCTTGGTCCCACATTGAACTCGAGTTGGAAGAGGCGAATCTGGTATCAAAATGGAGCTAAAACCACCGTCCGGTCGCCCCCAGCCCGACTCCAGACTTCGCAGCAGCCGCCAGGGGGAGGAGGGTCATGATCCCAAGGAACCAGAGCAGTTGAGAAAGCTGTTTATTAGTGGTTTGAGCTTTGAAACTACAGATGATAGCTTAAGAGAACATTTTGAGAAATGGGCCACACTTACAGATTGTGTGGTAATGCGAGACCCCCAAACAAAACGTTCCAGGGGTTTTGGTTTTGTGATTTACTCTTGTGTTGAAGAAGTGGCTGCAGCAATGTGTGCTCGACCGCACAGTGTTGACGGGCGTGTAGTGGAACCAAAGAGAGCTGTTTCTAGAGAGGATTCTGTAAAGCCTGGTGCCCATCTAACA
>SJYA01006852.1:0-19714 GCA_006410615.1 Neotragus moschatus
AGGGGACAACAGAGGATGAGATGGCTGGATGGCACCACTGACTCGATGGACATGAGTCTGAGTGAACTCTGCGAGTTGGTGATGTACAGGGAGGCCTGGCGTGCTGCAATTCATGGGGTCGCAGAGTCGGACACAACTGAGTGACTGAACTGACTGAACTAAAAGTTAAGAAAATTATCTTACCTTCATTTATTCCATTCCCAGATCTTCGTGCATATCCGAGTATATGCTATGATTCATATCCCTCTGCCTAAAGAACTTCATTTACCATTTCTTTTAGAGTAGGGTCTTCTGGCAATGTATTTTTTTCCTTTCTTTGAGAAAGTCTTCATTTCTCTATCAATTCTGAAAGATATTTTCATGAAAAATTTCATACAGTCCCCCCTCCCCATTTTGTTCCTGTGATGTCTTAACAAAATCTTTCCTGGTATTAAGCTTCATAGATTTATGTTCAGTTGTCATTATCCATTATTTATTCAGGTATTTATCAGTCATTTCCTCTGTTTCTTATGGGATTCCATTATGTTATGTGTGGGGACAACAGATCTTTCCCCACAGCTTTTGGGTGATCTATTCTTTGCTGTCACTCCTACCCTCCTTAGTGTTCCAGTCTGGCTACTTTTTATTGACTTATCTTCAAATTCAGTTATTCTTTCCTTGGCTGCGTCAAGTATACCTATGAGCCTGTTGAAGGTTTTGTTCATCTCTACTGTGTTCACTTTTTATTATTTCCATTTGATTCTCACAGTTCCACCTCTCTGATCAAATGACCCATCTAATTTGCCTGTTAAACACCTTTTTCATTAGAGCCTTTAACGTATTACTCAGTTATTTAAAATTCTGTGTCAGGGAATCCAGTTACAGTTCTTGAATGCTTTTGTCTCTTGGTGGTGGGTGTTGATTTTTCTTGTAGCTTTGTAACAATTACTTTTGACCAAACTCCACGTACCTTGTGTTGGACAGTAGAAACAGAAGTAAATAGATTTTAATCCTTAGAAATGGTCATGCCATTTCTTGTTAAGCCTTTCATGTTTTCATTAATATAGTTAAAAACTGGATGAGGTTTAGGGTTGCTTGTTGCTATGATCACCCTAAGTTCATCACAGCCTTCAAAACTCACTGCTGCTAAGTCACTTCAGTCGTGTCCGACTCTGTGCGACCCCACAGACGGCAGCCCATCAGGCTCCCCCGTCCCTGGGATTCTCCAGGCAAGAGTACTGGAGTGGGGTGCCATTGCCTTCTCCCCAAAATTCACTAGTGATTCCTTAAAGCGAGGGCTTGTTTTTCACAGGTTTATCTCAATGTCTGGGTGACCTTCAAATTTAAGTGTTCCCTTTTGACTATGCCTTAAGAGAAAATCCATCTAAACTAAGGTTATTTTCATTCATTCAGTATTACTGAGTGTTTACCACTTACTTTGCACCAGTCACTGTAGTAAATGCTAGAACTTGTACCCCTAATACCTCACAACCCTCTGCCATTAGTTTGTACATCTGTACTTTCTCTGTTGCCTTCAATAGCCTCCCAACATGTGTGTGCCTAGTAAATATCTATCCTGCCTTTAATACGATCGGTCTCCAAAAGTGATCACTCACCATGGAGTTCACGATCCGTGACATTACTTGTGTACCTTATACGCTTCCATATTTAAATAGTCTGTATTCCCTAAAATGCAACTGCCTGCAGGCAAGAACAGTGTCTTCTTAGTACACACGACATGTTTTAGGTTTGTGACCACTGATTTGGAACCAACATCTAGGGCAGACTGGCAGAGGACTTAACCAAGTAGAGAGGTGTGTGTACAGAACAGTAGCGAGAAAAGACATGGCCCTCCACAAGCCTTCTCGGTGTTGTCTGCTCATCCATCTGCTTCAAGTGCTGATTTTTATGCTGATTTTTGCAGCCTGATATGACGTTTAAATGGAAATTAATAGTTCTATTATACTGCATGCATGCTCCCTTCATAAATCCAGTTATTTTCTCAGCTATGTTCAAAGTTAGAATGACTTAACCATGTGGTCAAACAATCCACATAGTTGTCTTAACAAGATATGGGTATTTTCAAAAATAGCTTTTGCAATAGGAAAACACAAAGAAGAGTCCAACTGTATATAACCCAGTTCCAGAAAAGAACTGATTTTATTTCTTACATATTTTGCACAAACTGGAAAGGGACTGAACATTACTGTATATATAATGAACAGCTGACAAGAAAAGCGCCTGGCACATGAATGCAGGTGTTTCCCACATATTAGTTTAGTTTGCCATAACGAGACACCATAAACCGAGTGACGTAAAATTCATTTCTCCCAGGTTTGGAGGCCGGAAGTCTGAGCTCAGGACGACACACGGCTGGATACTGGTGAGGGCTCATTTGTCTTCTTGTGTCCTCGCATGGCAGAGATCTCTGGTGTCTCTTCTTTTAAAAGAGAGGTCCTCATTCCTATTATGAGGACCACATCCTCAAGACCTCATCTAACCCTTACTATATCCCAAAAGTCCTCAATTCAAATACAGTCACATTAGGGGTTAGGTTTTTAACATGAATGCAGTCCACGACATCCCACTCTCCACCAATCATTTGTTGCACACCAGTGTTCTTACATAAAAATACCAATGTTTATTCATATAAATATAAATTCATATACAAACAAAATAATAATTTCTCCCTATTCTGAAGTTCCTCATTCTTCAGTACATCCTGGGTTTTTCCCCATTAGCTTGTCCCAGGCTTGTTAGATTTTTCACACCATGAAGATCATATATCTTCATATCAATAGAGACAGTATGGTAGTGATTCTATTGCTCCACACAATTGTGAGTGCTATTATCCCTTTACTCAGTCTTATTTATTCTCAACCACAAGTTACTGTTAGCTGAAAATGGCACCCTGGTTTGTGAGAAAATCCCTTCTGTGATACTCCTAAGGGACAAACTCAAAATGTTTCTTCACATGACCTTAAGTCAGGCTCACAGATCCATCCAGAAAAATGGATTTACAATGTACTTTGTTGTACATGACCAATGAAATAGCTTTAAAGCTACAATGGAAATAAAGTATCAGTTATTTTTATCAAGTGAAAAATGCTCTTCATTAAAAATGACTGACCCAGTCATCTGAGCTTGTTATTTTGAAGCCAGGATGTCTGATCAAGTCACTGCTTCAGTTGATTTCAAATCCTCCAGTCAAACCACCAATGACTTTTGCTCTTTGGCTTTCAAAGTGGGACACAACATCAAACTGCCCCATTTTTATAGTCTGTGCTACAGACATGCATTTTCCCATGCCTCTGTCTCTGCTACTTGGCTGGCCTCCTCTCTGCTTTTACATATTTAAAACAATCTTAAGCCTTTTCCTCAGAATGTGTATTCTGATGTCGAATCAAGGATGAGCTCCGACTGTATGCCTTCCCACATTTACTACATTCATAGGGCTTCTCCGAGGAATGACTTCTCTGATGCCGAATAAGATCGGAGCCGCTGCTAAATGCCTTCCCGCATTCGTTACATTCATAGGGTTTCTCTCCAGTGTGACTTCTTTCGTGCAGGATGAGGGATGTCCGCTGGCTAAAGGCCTTCCCACATGTTTTGCACGTGTATGGTTTCTCTCCAGTGTGAATTCTTTCATGTTGGGCGAGGTGTGCACTCTGACTGAAGGCCTTCCCACACTGATCACATTCATAGGGTCTGTCTTCACTATGAATTCTCTTATGTCTCGTAAGAGAGATGCGGTGACTGAAGGCTTTCCCACACTCCTCACACTGATAGGGTTTTTCTCCAGTATGAATTCTCTGATGTTCAATAAGAAATGACTGGCGGCCAAAAACTTTACTACACTTATTGCATTTGAAGGGTTTCTCCTCAGAATGAATGTTCTGATGTATTTTAAGGTTGGCAGTTCCAGAAAACATCTTCCCACACTCTTTACATTCAAACAGTTTCTTTTTCTTTGCATGGACTTTCTGGTGTTGGATAAGGGATGAATGCCGATTGCAGACCTTCTCACATTTATTACACTGGTATAGTTTCTCTTTATTATGAATTCTTAGATGTAGAATAAGGGTTGAAAGCCGCCTGAAAACCTTCTCACATTTATCGCATTTGTAGGGTTTCTCTGAACTGTGAATTCTCTGATGAAGCATAATGGATGAAATTCTATTAAAGGATTTCCCACATTTTCTGCATTTATAAGGATTCTCTAAATGGTGACTTCTCTGCTGTAGACTGTGACTTAAGGCCTTCTCACTTTCACAAGTTTTCTCTCCAGTATGAATTCTTTTATGTATAACAAGAACTGATTTCTTACTGAAGACTCTCCTACATTTATTGCATTTGTGTATCTTCTTTCCACTGTGAATTTTCTTATGAAGTAAAAAAGATGACATGCGAATGAAGGCTTTCTTACATTTTCTGCACTGGTAGACATTTTCAACAAAGTGGATTTTCTGATGTATACTGAGAGATGAGCACCGACTCAAGGCCTTCCCACAGTCAAAGACTTCCTTTTCACCATGAATTTTCTCATGTAGGAGCAAGGATGTTCTCTGAATGAAGCTTTCCCCACATTTATCACATTCAAAGCTTTTCCTTCCATTGTGGTTTTTCTGGTGAAGAATGAGGGATGAGATCTGTCTGAAAGCTTTCCTACAACTACTGCATTCATAAGGCTTCTCCCCAGCATGAGAGTTCTGATGAAATTTAAGAGATACGCTTTGACTAAAGAACTTCCCACAGTCATTACATTTTAAAGATTTCTTTGCTGAGTGTACTTTCTTGGGTTTTATTAGGACTGAATTTTTCCTGCAAACTCTCTTTCCTGTGGGAACTTTTTGTGACGTGGAAACTGGTTTCTGATAGATGCTTTGCCCAGATTTGTTGCACTGGTTTGGAGGTAACTTCTTGGTCTCACATTTAGACCCTAAGTCTGAAAGACATCAAGAAATTCAGTTTGTTTTCCTGTGCTAAAAAAATGAAGTTGTTTGCAATAATTATCAATCAAAGTAATAACAATGATGATAATTAGAATAATAGGTCTTTGAGTATTTTATTATAGTTTTAACATAGTAAGGACTTTATAGAAATATTTAATAACAAATTCACAGAAGTGCAATGAATAAAGGTTTTATTATTGAATAAATATATACCATATACTTTGGAAGAAAAGCTATAACAATCCTAAACAGTCTATTAAAAAGCAGAGACATCACTTTGCTGACAAAGGTTCATATAATCAAATCTATAGTTTTTCCAGTAGTCATGTATGGCTGTGAGAGTTGGACCATGAAGAAGGCTGAATGCTGAAGAGTTGATGTTTTTGAACTGTGGTGCTGGAGAAGACTCTCGACAGTCCCTTGGACCGCAAAGAGATCAAACCAGTCAACCCTAAAGAAAATGCTAAAGCTGAAGCTCCAGTACTTTGGCTATCTGATGCAAAGAGCTGACTCACTGGAAAAGACCCTGATGCTGGAAAAGACTGAAGGCAAGAGGAGAAGGCAGTGACAGAGGATAAGATAGCTGGATGGCATCGCTGACTCAATGGACATGAGCCTGAGCAAACTCCAGGAAACAGTGAAGGACAGAAGCTGGCATGCTGCAGTCCATGGGGTCAGAGTTGGACAAGACTTAGCAACTGAACAACAACATATACCACATTAAACTCCATAAACTGTTCAATAGATAAATGTAGTTTTATTATAGGAAATGTCCAGGAAAGGCAGAAGGTAAACTATAGACAGACACAATTTGCCAAAACTCAAAACATAAGAAAAAGATGATCTGAATAGGCACATATCTATTTAAAACACAGAACTGGTAACTAATAACCCTCCAAAATAGAAAGTACCAGGCCCATATGTGTTTGCTAGTGAAATCTATGAAACATTTAAGGAAGACATCATTCCAAATCTCCATGATCTCTTTCAGAGGACAAAAGCAGAGGGAATACTTACTACCTCACTGTACGAGGTCATCATTACCTTAACACCAAAACAAGACACACCATAAGAAAAGCAAAGTACAGACCAATATCCTTGTTAAATACTTATGCAAAAATCCTGAACAAAATACTAGCAAGCCAAATTCAACAATACATTAAAAGGATCATACACATGAGCAAGCTGGATTTATACCTGGAATGCAAGGATAGTTCAACATAGGAAAATAAACGTAATATATCACAACCACCAAATTAAAGGACAAAAACCACATGATCATCTCAACTGATGCAGAAAAAGCTTTTGACAAAATTCATCACTCTTTCATGATAAAAACCACTCAATGAGCTAGGAACAGAAGAAACTACCTCAATTTCACACCAAAAACAGCTTAAACATTGATTAATTAATTTGAATTAATAAGTGAATTAATTCAGTAAAGTGGCAGGATATAAAATCAACACTCAAAAATCAGTTCTGTTTCTATATACCACCAGTGACCACTCCATAAAGGAAATTGAGAACACAATCTCATTTACTATAACAAAAAGGATAAAATATTTAGGAGTAAGTTTAACCAAAGAGATGACAGACTTGTACACTGAAAACTACAAACATTGCTAAAAGAAATCAAAGCTATAAATAAATGGAAAGACATCTTGTGCTTGGGGATTGAAAGCCTTAATACTGTAAAACTGTCCATACCACTCAAAGTTATCTACAGATTCAATGCAATCCCTATCAAAATCCCAGTAATATTTTTTGCAGTAGAAAAAAGTTCTAAAATTCATATGGAATCTCAAGGGACCCTGAATAACCAAAACACTCTTGAAAGAGAGAAATGAAGAAGAATGCTTAGACTTCCTAATAATTAAGATGGTGTAGCAGTGGCACAAAGGTACATATACAGACCAATGGAAGAGAACACACAGCTCAGAAATAAACTCTTACATATCTGGTCAAATGATTTTCAACAAGGGTGCCAAGACTGTCACAAAGGGGAAAGAACAGTTTCTTCCACAAATGGTGTTGGGAAAACAGGGTACCTACTTGCACAAGAATGAACACATACCCCTTAGTTACACTATATACAAAAACTAACTCAAAAATAGACTAAAGACCTAAAATGTAAGACCAAAAATTACTATACTCCTAGGAAGAAAACACAGGGGGAAAAGCTTCAGGACATTGGATTTGGCACTGAATCTCTTGGCTATGGCACCAAAAGCACAGGCAACAAAATGAAAGTAGAAAATGAGACTACATCAAACTTCTGTGTTTCAGAGAAAACAACAGGGAAAAGGCAACCTATGGATACTACAGATCACATATATGACAAAGGACTAACATGCAGAATATATAAAGAACTTCTACAACTTAAAGACAAATTACCCTATTAAAAAATGGGCAAAGGACTTGAACAGATATTTCTCCAAGGAAGACAGACAAATGCCCAATAAACATTAAAAGATTCTCAACATCATTAATCATTAGAGAAATGTAAATTAAATCCACAATATCACCTCACAACATAAAAACAGCCAATATATATATTAAAAAAAAAAAAAAACAGAAAATAAGTGCTGTAAGGATGAGCAGAATCCAGAACCCTTGTGTGCTACTGGTGGAAATGAAAAACAGTACAGCTACTGTGGAAAATGGTATGGTGGTTCCTTAGAAAATTAGAAACAGAACTACCATATGATCCAACAACACTAACACTGGGTATATATCCAAAGGAATTGAAATCAAGATCTTGAAGAGATTTATCTGTACACCCATATTCACTGCAACAAGAATCACAGTAGCTAAGATGTGGAAGCAACCCATATGTCCACTAACAGACAAATGAATAAAGAAAATGTGGTATATACATACAGTGGAATATTATGTAACCTCAAGAAAGAAAATCCTGTCATGTACTACAACACAGATGAACCTTGGTGACATTACCCGAAGTGGAAAAAAGCTAGTCACAGAAGGTCTAATACTGCATGATTCCATTCATATGAAGTATCCATAGTAGTCAAAATCATACAAGGGCTGAGTGGAGAGGTGGAAAGAATTAGTATTTAGTGGGTATGAAGTTTCAGTATTGCAATATTTAAAAAGTTCTAGATACCTCTTGTTCAACAATGCAAATATACTTAACTGTACATTTTAAAATGGTTAAGATGGGAATTCCCTGGCAATCCAGTGGTTAGGACTCTGTGCTCTCACTCCCGAGGGCACAGGTTCAATTCCTGGTCAGGAAACTAAGATCCCACAAGCCAAGCAGTGCAGCCAAAAAATAAATAAATAAAAACTAAATTTCAATGGTTAAGATGGTAAATTTAATGTTATGTGCTTTTTACAATTAAAAAATTAAACTCATAGCTGTAAAAATGAACTAAAAACACAACAAAATTTAAAAATCTATAATTTGACCAATCAAAGAGGAATCTATTAATATTAGAGAAGGAAATGAGTTCTTGAAAAGCAGTCAAAATAAACGCTTATGGGAAAGATTTGTAATTTTTTTTAAGGAATGAAGACAATGATGCAAGTCAGATCATTATTAATACAATCACTAGAGAAGTCAGAATACACACACTTTCTCTGAAGGGAAATATGAAAACCAAAGCAGGATGGGGGATGAGGCTATTAAAACCTGGGCTTCTGAGATCAGAAGCTGGTGTTCAAACCCCAACTCTGCTGCTACTTCCCAGCTAGATGCCCTTGGGCAAGTCACTGAACTTCTTTGGCCCTCAGGAATAATAAGAGGACCGACCCTATAGAGCTGTTGGGAGGAACCTGTACTTAAAAAAGAGTATCAGGGACTTCCCTAGTGGTCCAGTGGATATGAATTCACCTTGTTATGCAGGATACACAGGGTCAACCCACAGTCGGGGAACTAAGGTTCCACATGCCATGGAGCAACTAGGCCTGTGAGCTCTGAAGCCCATGTGTCACAACTAGGGAGTCTGTTTGGCAATCCAGCATGACACAACTAAGACCAGATGCAGCCAAATAAATGATTTAAAAAAAAATATCAGATACCTACTGAGAGGCTTGTTGAACATTAATTATTCTCCCTCTGGGGACACATACTGAGGAGACTTGAGTTTTCTGCACAACCTTGGGGTCTCTGAGGTGGAGAAAGCAGCTCTCAATTATTATCTTAAAGATGTTGCCCTTTTATGATGGAAGGCACTCACCCAAGCCCCGGCGTCTTTTCACTGGGTCCACCATCCAGGGCGCTTTCCCTTTCTCCAATAAGGTGATCACGTTTGGTCTCCGAAAGGAAAGTCCTGCAACCCAGGAAAAGCATTGGACCTGAGCATGATGTGGGCACCACAGCTATTAGAATCAGGCTCTGTCTCAAGAAAATGGGTTTATTCACGCAAAAGGAGGACAGAGGATGCGAAGGGTAGGTGGAGAAAAAGGATGAAAGGTCAGTCATAGACAGCAGAGCTATTCACTTCTAACTCTACAAAACCAACTACTCTGGGGAAGAGTTGGAGCAGAACTCCTGAGGCTAGTCATTCGGTTACAGTCTTCACACATCCAAGCCCGCGGTCCTCTGGTCTGCTGTAACCCACACTCCCATGCCAGCTGCTCCCTGTCAGCATCCACCAATAGCTATACTGGTGGTTTCCATTTCTGCTTTGCTTTTCCCCCCGTGACTCCCAGAACAAGTCTCATATCGCCCCCTCAGCAGGGGCAAAACAGGCAGTGCTCTGCTCTCCTTCTGAAATCTGAGTCCCGTCCCCAAAGTCCTAAAACTCCAAACTCTTCCCTCTGTCCTCCCAGCCCTAGGATGGAAGATGTGTCCTGCAGTTACCATCTATGTGTTACCTCAGCGTCCAATTTTCACCTTTTAATAGTACCTGTTAAAAGTCAATTCTTTAAATTATTTCTCTCAAAAACCCAAGTCCTCAAAAGGCTATATATATAGCTACGATTGATATATGACCAGTACCTACCACTCCTAGACATATACCCAACAGAGATGAAAATATGCACCCACACAAAAATTACACGAACATTCACAGCAGCAGATTCGTAACAGGCTTACAGTGGCAACAGCCCAAATGCCTATAACTGGTGAACGGAAAAACAAAAGGTGGAATACTACTTGGCCATGAAGAGGAAACGAGATACTGACACATGCTACAATGCAGATGAACTGCAAAAATATCACCTTAAATGAAAGAAGTCAGACACAAAGGACAACATATTTAATTTCATTTTTATGGAACACCAAGAAAGGGAAATTCATAGACAGAAAGTAAATAATGGTTCAGTGTTTGCCTAATCTGGGGGAGTTGGTTGGCACAGGTAAATAAAAAGTGATTGACGATAGTCACAGGCTTTCTTTGGGGATGTTGGAGAAGACTCGAGAGTCCCTTGGACTGCAAGGAGATCCAGCCAGTCCATCCTAAAGGACATCAGTGCTAGGTGTTCATTGGCAGGACTGATGTTGAAGCTGAAACTCCAATACTTTGGCCACCTGATGTGAAGAGCTGACTCATTTGAAAAGAACCTGATGCTGGGAAAGACTGAAGGCAGGAGGAGAAGGGGATGACAGAGGATGAGGTGGTTGGATGGCATCACCGACTCAATGGACATACGTTTGTGTGAACTCCGGGTGTTGGTGATGGACAGGGAGGCCTGGCATGCTGTGGTTCATGGAGTTGCAAAGAGTAGGACATGACTGAGCAACTGAGCTGAACTGAAGATGTTCTAAAGTTGACTATGGTGATGGGTGCTGAAGTCTGTAAATANTGGACATACGTTTGTGTGAACTCCGGGTGTTGGTGATGGACAGGGAGGCCTGGCATGCTGTGGTTCATGGAGTTGCAAAGAGTAGGACATGACTGAGCAACTGAGCTGAACTGAAGATGTTCTAAAGTTGACTATGGTGATGGGTGCTGAAGTCTGTAAATACACTTTAAAAACCAACTGAACTGTATACTTCACATGGGTGAAATGTGTAATATGTGAATTATACCTCAATAAAGCCATTTAAAAAAAAAAAGCCCAACTGGAGTGTCTTCTATCCCCCTGACTAACTGGTTCATCTCCCTCAACAGTCCAGTTGTGGATCATAGGAGCAGGAGAGCCTTACCGAGAGAAACCAGGTTCTGGTAGTTTTCCAACATGACGTCTTCATACAGATCCTTCTGAATGGGGCTCAGCCATTCCCACTCCTCCTGGGAGAAGTAGATGGCCAAATCCCCAAATGTCACTGGTGCCTGAAATGGAAAAGCAGATGTCCTTTCACTGTGGGCTGGAGAAGACACCGGACGTCCAAACATGGAAGACACACGATGCCAGGGGTCTACGAAGGAAACACTGAGGTTCTGAGATCAAAGGGGCAGTAGTAATAAATAAAACACAATGCAAGATGATACAGCTGGTATTGAAGGTTTTGTTCCAAAAAAGCATATCAACTTGGACTTACACAGCACTGACAAAGACAAGGCATTCTTCTAGGTGCCCTGCATGCACTAGCTCACGTTAGGCAGTGCTGGGCACTGCCAAGAGGAGCACAGCAATGTTACAGATACGGGAACTGAGGCCCAGAGAGGTGAGGTGACTTACTGGAGGTCTAACAGCTTGTAAATGGAGAAGCTGGGGTTCAGTCTGGGCAGTCTTGCTTCGGATTCAAGTCCCTAACCACATGTGAGTGCATTATAAGTGGCAAAATTTTTGCAGATGTTATCAAGGTTATATCAGTTGACCTTGAAATAGGAGGAGGTAGCCTGTATTATCTAGGTCGGCTCGGTGTCATCACAGGAGCCCCCAAGAGCAAAGGATTTTCTCTAGCTGGCAGAAGAGGAAAGCAGAAAGGGAAGTCGGGGAGATCTGCAGCATGAGAGGTTCTGGGCCTGTTGACGCTGGTTTGAAGATGGGACCAAGGGAGCCACTCGGGAAGCGGAGGTGAAGGAATGAAGTTTTTCCAGTAACCACTGAGTTCAGAAGAGGACCCTGAGCATCAGATGGGACCACAGCTGGTGGACAGCTTGATTTCACTCTTGTGAGACCCAAAACAGAGGACCCAGCTAACCCAAGCTGGGTCTGAACCCCAACCCACAAACTTGTGAAAATAAACATATGCTCTCTTGAGTGGCCAAGTTTGTGGCAATAGGGAATGAATACACACAACTTAAAGGGCAAAACTGTCTATTATGAGAAACTGCATTCAGGAGACTTACTATAGAAAATTGCTTGATTGCTAAAATCTTGAAACATGCCTATCATAGGAGGCTACCTCACTGGCCTGGGTCCAACTAACTCTACCTGAATACCTACAGGGTCAGAAGTCTCTCAAAGTTAGAGAAACTTTCTCGTAGTAAATATGGGCTGTACAAGCAGAAACCACAGCAACGCGAGAGGTTTCACTCGGGAGGACGACATCCAGCCCCCTGCCCCAACAAGTCCCGCCTGGGCACTCATGTCCACCTTGAGAAATCACGGTGTCGCTGGCCTTCTCTCTGGCGAGGGAAGACAGGCAGAGCCCCTGAATGAACAGGTGAAAGGTCATGCACACACTGAGAGAAAAGGAGAGGGGGCCCCTGCTCAAGCTCTCACCCCCTGAAGTGAAGGAAGGAAGCCAGGGGCCATGTCTTGCCTGGGTCTCCATGGGGCTGGAAGGAAAGAAATGGTTTCCTACAAGGCAGAAGAACTTTCCCAAAGGAAGAGCAGTCACTACTTACCTTGGACTTGGACTTCCCCCGAGCAGCAGGCATCCTCTCCTCCGTCTTAGGGCTCACAGCTGGAGGAGGGCAGAGCACTGAGAAGGTGGGCCTGGGGGAAAAGAGAAGCCGTGAGACTGCCTGGGCCACCGGGAGGGCCCACAGCCTCTGGGCCCTCACCTGGGTCACACTCACGCACCGGGGACATCAGAGCATCATCTGAAACATTCCTGCCCTTTCTCAGCATCAGGGAGAAGCTGCAGCCAACAGTGTCTACTTCTGAGATCACAGGAGGCGCCAGGTCAGGAGACAATGAAAGGGGCAGACGCCTGCTCTTCCAGCTGACAAGTAGCTGTGACGTGCCCGCCACGTGCCAGGAGCTGTCCCAGGGGCTGGTGGGGAAGCAGAGTCAGAGCAGAGAGGCACCCGCTCTCAGTCCCTTATGTTCCAGCAGGGAGGACAGGCCCACACAGAGATCAGCGTGAGCCGTGATCCCTGTTGTGAAGGAAACAGGACCTGAGCAGGGAAGCGGGGGCAGGCATGGGGGAAGCCTCCCAGAAGAGGCCACCCGGAGCCGAGGCGTGACTGCAGAGCATGCGTGAGTCACCTTGGCACGGGGAGAAAGGCATTCTGGGTAGAGATACAGCAGGTGCAAGAGCCCTGCAGCAGGCGCACACTGGGTGTGTGGAGGGCAGAGAGAATGCAGGTGAGTGGAAGCAGCCTGAGAGAGCGGAGAGATGGTGGGCCTGCGACAGGCACACACTAGGGGTGTGGAGGGCAGAGGATGGTGAGCGGAAGCAGCGTGTGCTAGGGGAGATGGTGTGCCTGCAGCAGGCGCACACTGGGCGTGTGGAGGGCAGAGAGAATGCAGGTGAGCGGAAGCAGCCTGAGAGTGGGGAGACAGTAGGCCTGCAGCAGGCGCACGCTGGGCGTGTGGAGGGCAGAGAGAATGCAGGTGAGCGGAAGCAGCGTGAAAGAGTGGGGAGATGGTGGGCCTGCGACAGTCGCACACTAGGGGTGTGGAGGGCAGAGAGAATGCAGGTGAGTGGAAGCAGCCTGAGAGCGGGGAGATGGTGGGCCTGCAGCAGGCGCACACTGGGCGTGTGGAGGGCAGAGAGAATGCAGGTGAGCGGAAGCAGCGTGAGAGAGTGGGGAGATGGTGGGCCTGCGACAGGCACACACTAGGGGTGTGGAGGGCAGAGAGAATGCAGGTGAGCGGAAGCAGCGTGAGAGTGGGGAGATGTTGGGCCTGCGACCAGCACACACTAGGCGTGTGGAGGGCAGAGGATGGTGAGCGGAAGCAGCGTGAGAGCGGGGAGATGGTGGGCCTGCAACAGGTGCACACTAGGGGTGTGGAGGGCAGAGGATGGTGAGCGGAAGCAGCGTGAGAGAGCGGGGAGATGGTGGGCCTGAGGTGACTGGGGTCAGGAGGGGCCGGGTCATGAAGGGGGTGACAAGCAGTTTGGAATTGATCTAAGTGTGGTAAGGTGAGGGGAGGGGTGGTAGCTGAGCAGAGGAATGATGTGACTGACTTAACATTTAACAAAAATTTTTCCTGGTGGCTATGTGGCCAATACTATCGATGTGTGTTGGTGGGGCAGGAAGGGGGAAGCAAGAGCTGCAGAAGGGGCTCATTAGACAGGTGCGCAGAAATCCGGAAGAGAAACCTCAGTGGTGTGCACCAGGGTGACAGAGTAAGAGGCGAAGCGTCAAGAAGCCTCCAAGGGAGGCCCTCTATCGCCCCGCCACTCTATACCTGTCTTGTCCAACATGAATACCAGCGGCCACTGAGTTCTGGAAGTAAGAAACTGTTTCATTTTATTTCGATTCATTTATTATTAAAACCATAAAAATGATGGTTTTAAAAATAAAAATAATAGAATCATCAAATTAAAATTTATCACTAATCTAAGATTAAAAACCGATCCTTAGTTCAGTTACTGTAAAACTTTTAAGCATGTCTGGGACAATTTGGGTTGGTTTGTTTGGGCCATGCCATGTGGCTTGTGGAGTATCTCAGCTTCCCAGCCAGGGATGGAACCCAGGCCACAGCAGTGAAAGCCCAGAATCCTAATTAACCACTAGGCCACCAGGGACCTCCCTCTAATAATAAATTTTACAAAATTTAAATATAGATCAAATATCTCCAATAAAAACTAAGTGTCTGGATTGAGGTGCACTCTAACTGTAAAATACATACCTGATTTTAAAGACCTACTATGAAAAAAAATAGAATGTAAAAAATCCCATGGCTAATTGTTTATATTGATTACAAGTTGAAAAGATAATATGTCAGATATACTGTATTGAGTTTTAAAATGTATTATTAATAAGACTATACAATGTTGGAAAGACAGTCTCTTCAATAAATGGTGCTTGGAAAACTAGACAGTCATGTGTTAAAAAAAATGAAACTAGATCATTCTTTAACTCTATACACAAAAATAAGCTCAAAAAAGACCTAAACGTTGAGACTGAATACTATAAACCTCCTATAGGAAAACACAGGCAGAACACTCTCACATAACCACAGCAGTATCTTCTGCAATCTATCTCACAAAAAAATGGAAATAAAAACAAACAAAAACAAATGGAATGGGACCTGCTGCTGCTGCTGCTAAGTTGCTTCAGTCGTGTCCAATTCTGTGCGACCCCATAGATGGCAGCCCACCAGGCTCCCCCGTCCCTGGGATTCTCCAGGCAAGAACACTGGAGTGGGTTGCCATTTCCTTCTCCAATGCATGAAAGTGAAGTCGCTCAGTTGTGTCTGACCCTCAGCAACAACATGGACTGCAGCCTACCAGGCTCCTCCGTCCATGGGATTTTCCAGGCAAGAGTACTGGAGTGGGGTGCCATTGCCTTCTCCGGGAATGGGACCTACTCAAACTCAAAAGCTTTTGCACAGCAAAGGAAACAATAAACAAAACAAAAATACAAACCCACAGATTGGGAGAAAATATCTGCATCAATGTGACTGGTAAGGGATTAGTCTCCAAAATTTACAAACACCTATGATACTTAACATTCAAAAAACTAAGATCATGGCATCTGCTCCCATCACTTCATGTCAAACAGATGGGCAGTGACAGACTTTATTTTGGGGGGCTCCAAAATCACTGCAGAAGGTGACTGCAGCCATGAAATTAAAAGACACTTGCTCCTTGGAAGGAAAGTTCTGACCAACCTAGACACCATATTAAGAAGCAGAGACAAAAAAGTCCGTCTAGTGAAAGCTATGGTTTTTCCAGTAGTCATGTATGGATGTGAGAGCTGGACTATAAAGAAAGCTGAGTGCCGAAGAATCGATGCTTTTGAACTGTGCTGCTGGAGAAGACTCTTGAGAGTCCCTTGGACTGCAAGGAGATCCAACCAGTCCATTCTGAAGGAGATCAGCCCTGAGTGTTCATTGGAAGGACTGATGTTGAAGCTGAAACTCCAATACTTTGGCTATCTGATACGAAGGGCTGACTCATCTGAAAAGACCCTGACTCTGGGAAAGATTGAGGGCAGGAGGAGAAGGAGATGACAGAGGATGAGATGGTTGGATAGCAGCACCGATTCAATGGACATGACTTTGTGTGAACTCTGGGAGTTGGTGATGGACAAGGCGGCCTGGTGTGCTGCAATTCATAGGGTCACAAACAGTCGGACACGACTGAGCAACTGAACTGAACTATGATACTTAACGGCATCAAAACAAACAACCCACTCAAAAAGTGGGCAGAAGACCTAAGCAGACATTTCTCCAAAGATGACACACAGAGGGCCAATTGGCACATGAAAAGATGTTCAACACAGCAAATTATTAGAGAAATGCAAATCAAAGCTACAACGAGGTATCACTTCACACCAGTCAGAATGGCCATCATCAAAAATCCACAAACAATAAATGCTAAAGAGAGTGGGGAGAGAAGAGAACCCTCCTACATTACGGGTGGGAATGTAAATTGGTACAGCCACTATGGAGAACAGTATGGAGGTTCCTCAAAAAACTGAAGGTAGAGCTACCATATGACCCTGCAAGCCCAGGCCTGGGGTGGCTCTGGAGGAAAACGTGACCTGAAAGGACACACGCACCCAACGTCCACTGCAGCAGCGCTGCCAACAGCCGAGACACGCGAGCAACCTAAATGTGCACTGACAGCAGCGGACAAAGGCGCGGCCGCATACGCAACAGAGCGTGCTTGGCCACCAAGCAAAGTGAGACGGTGCCGTGTGCAGCGGCACGGATGGACCCGGAGAGTGTCCTACTGAGTGAAGTCAGACAGAGGAGGAGGAGTACCGCTTGACATCCCTTATATGTGGAATCGAAAAAGAAACGACACGAAAGAAGTTACTTACAGAACAGAGAGAGACTCACAGAGAACGAACTTATGGTTGCTGAGAAGGTCGTGTACACACTGCTGTGTCTGAAATGGATGCTGGGTAGTCTGCAATGTCTGCCGATTTCCATGATGTGAAGACTGCCATCAGAGTCGCTGTAAGATATCAACCTGATGCCACTGAACCTGAGGCTGGGGAGACGTGTGCGCTATGGGCTTGTGTGAGCCGGGGTAGGCCAGCTCCAGCACTCCAGTGCCACGCGGTCTGTAATCTCTTCTGACTAATGTCCCTGCACACCAAAGGAGGGCTAATGTCTAACTCAGCAGCCTGAGAATACCCCAAAGCAGCTGCCCAACCACATAAAACTCCTGAAGTCTTCTGTTCTTTTTTTCTGCAACAACCTTATGACTTTTGCGTTCCACGTCATGGTAAATCTGTTAGTATAAAAACTGTGCTTAAAATCACTTACCAGAGTCCTCCTTTCTGACTCCTCAGGTCAAGTGGACTGCTCCAGGAAGTGGCACGGCGTCCATCCTGTGGTTTCTCATAGCTGCTTGTGCTCGTCACACACCGTGAACTGAAGGTGTGTGATTCTTGTCCACAAAGTAATCTCCTCCGAGGAACTCAGCACAGCTGGGAGGAAAGAACAGCAGTTTGTCATTAGATAATTCTGGATTCAAAGTTTGCCTCTGCCGATTACTGGCTGTCGGGAGAGCTACATAAAGCCTCATTCTGCTCATCTGTACAATGGGGTAAACACAAATCTGCCTCACCTGCCGGGAGCCAGCATGAGGAGTCCCACCCGTGGCAAAGGTTATGAGGTTAAGGGGCCCGACAGGTAAAGGCAAGTCGGGCCTTGAGGGAGCCTCGCTGGATCTGCTCGTGCATCTGCCCCCAACCAGAGCTGCACTGTGCTTTCACCCACTCTTCTGACATTAACAGGGGCTATCCCCGACCACCTTTCTCTGGAAAATTAACTTAGAGCTCCAGATAATAGTCTCCTGCATATAAAAGGAGTGTCTCAGGTCAAACCTCTCTGCTGGCAGACCAGCTCGTGCGACAGGGTTATCCACACTCTTGCTACTACACACATGATTGTTTATAACCTCTCAACCATAAACAGCACAGAGTTTGGGGTATTTTGAAAGTCGTAGTTAGCATAGGGTTTTTCTAAAGATAAAAATCATATTGGTGAACGGTTTCATTGCTGAGTTAATGATTGCCGCCAGGCCTCCATATCCTTAGGCACCTGGGAGTATGTTAATCGACGTAACTGAAATGTAGAAAAAGAAATATAGTAGTTTTGATGTTAGCAATACTAGACTTTTGAGTTAATGAATTTTCTCTTTGTTAGAGATCACTGTACTCCTCTTTGTTATAAATCATTGTGTCCTTGCTATGTAAGAATGTAACTTTATCACTTTCTTAAGACTTAGTAGATCTTAAGGGGAAACAAGTTTTCTGATCGACTAACCTTTATCAATAGAAAGTAAGGTGGGGCCATAAAATGTTGATCGGTCTCCAGACCAGAAGATACTGTAAACAAATGTAAGACCCTTGTAAGAATAAAGTTATACTGAGAACACTGTCTTTAGATAAGGGTTGGAGCAGCTGACCCTGCGTGACTCTGTTTCTTACATTTATCTCTATGTATAACTAAAAGTATAAAAGTGGACCTGGAAAATAAAGAAACAGACCAGTTCCTGGAAAGACTGGTTTCCCCCATGTGGTCTTTTCTCGTTCTCTTCTTTTCTGGCTGAATTCCCATCTGGAGCGTGGAGGCTCGCCAAACCTACTAATTTTGCCCTGGCTTCTAAGACCCACGTGAGAGGGAGCCCAAGGCGGGGCACCCTCCGCTATTCAAGCGGGCATCAGTGGCCTACGTTGGTGGTGCAAACTCCTTGTCTCAGAGTTTTATTGGCGTTCCATGTAAACCAAGTTATTCAGCCTCTTTTCTCCACTAATATTTCCTACTACACTATCCTTTTCTAATCTCTCTCTATATCTGTCATTAAATAAGTTCTTTCCTAGGATGCCGACTCTGTCCCCACTTCGAATTCCCTGGTTCCACTGCGGCTGGACCCCAGCACTCACCCTTAGCTGGTAGAAGCTAACCCTCAACAACAGGCACATGGTTATCTCTCGTCTTCCTTTCCCTTTTTAATTTGGTATACACCAAACATCACCAAGGACGCCTGACACCCACCAAGAGGGCTGCAGTAAGAATTCTCACATAGGGCTGGCTAGAGAGAGACTGGCGACTTGGCAATGCCGCCTAAGACCGAGGGTGTGCATGCCATCTGACCTGGTGCGGGGAGCCACCCCTGTCCAAGGGGGCTTCCAGCCCAAGGCATAGCTCAGCGAGCTTCCTTATCTTAAGGGCCTGGGCTGCAGGCATGGCTCTGGGAGCTGCCTTATCCTAAGGGCCTGTGGGAACACAGGCATAGCTCTCTGTCCCGCCACCCCTGATTAGTCCTTGAGGCCTGGGAAACAACTCTTGCCTTGACCTGATTCCCTGAGTTTAGCAAACTGTTATCTTAGTCATTAACTACCCACTCCTTGGAATGTACGCCTTAGGCTTAGGGGAAAATCAGGAGACAGGTGCGTAATCTCCAAAGAATTTTTACTTTACTCCCTTCTCTTTCTTAAATACTATGTACTCAATAAAGACTTTGTCAGTTGCATGAAAACCTGTCTCATGGTTAATTGCTTCTGAACCTCTCGACCCCATCTTTTCTTTCTTCTTTATTTCTCAGCCTCGTTGCCCTTCTTCAGGAC
>SJYA01006853.1:0-11314 GCA_006410615.1 Neotragus moschatus
CCTCCTCCAAGGGATCTTCCTGACCCAGGGATCGAACCTGGGTCTCCTGTATTGCAGGCAGATTCTTTACTGTCTGAGTCACCAAGGAAACCCAGATTGTTGGATGGATGAGCCAGTATCAGCCATTATCCTGTACAGCCATTATCCTGTATCAGCCAGTACTTGGATGCTGGCTGCCCAGGGAGGAGCCAGGAACCGGGAGGAGACAGTTTCCTTTGACTGAATGTCATATGGACAAAGGACGGTGCGGTTGCAGCAGAGTGGGGGTTCCAGCAGGAGAAAGGGTTGAAGAAAGGGGTGAAAACTCACATATTGGTCTCCTGATAGGAATTCTGTGTCTCCGATCCCTCCATCACTGGGGACCTTCTTTCCCCCAGAGGAAGTTTCTTTCTGTGTGGATACTTGTGGCAGGGGAAGGAGGTTTGTTGATTCTAAACATTAAACGATGTGTTGTTTTTGTCACACAGAATAATCTTACCTGAGAAAGAAGCTCAGAGGAAGAGGAAAGAAAGGAGAAGGGATGGCCCTTTCCCAGGTAAAAGTCATATTTTTTACTGATCTGTTAACTCTTTCCTAAAATGACATGAATTGGACTTGTTAAACTTCTCTATGAAGTTTCCTGCCTAAAATGTTTAATCACACACAGGGCCTTCCCTGAATCTCCTCTCATCTCCCTGCAGATTTCCTCCTCAGTGTGACTTAGGGACCTGGCATTTGGGAAGATGGTCCTTTTAGGTGATCCTCCTTTGAAAGGTTTTGTACTCAGATGTGGATTGGAGGTAGGAGTAGGCTCTGTGGTGTCAGTGAGGGCACTAAGGATTGTTCAGAGGACCCTTCTGCAAGCCCTTTCAGCTCCATGTAAACCAGGGTCAAAGAGACTACATATGATAAGTGATGTTCCAATGCTCACAATACCTGAAGAAGTCTGAAAGGAAGACTTCTATGGGGAAACATGCTTTTGAATGCATTTGCAGTTGAGTGAATCATTGTGTTTCTGACTCTGAAATATCAGTACTTTAAAAAGGGAAGTTCCAAAATGGAAACAGGATGTAGAAGAGGGTGTTTTAGTACATGTGCTGTGCTAAGTTGCTTCAGTTGTATCCAACTCTTTGCAACCCCATGGACTGTAGCTGCCAGGCTCCTCTGTCCGTGTCCTCCAGGCAAGAATACCAGAGTGGGTTGCCATTTCCTTCTCTAGGGGATCTTCCCAATCCAGGGATTGAACCTGAGTCTCTTAGGTCTCCTGCATTGGCAGGTGGATTCTTTACCACTAGTGACACCTGGGAAGTCATGTTTTAGTACATAATTAGTTGTAAAAAATGGAATTAACTTAATTGCCTAACAGGAAAAGCTCTATATAGCATTCATACCACATTCATGGCTGAAAGACCCAGGTATTCAGTAGGGACTCTCATGTAGCAGGTGTTTTCAATTAAAATGATTATAATTCAGCCAAGACATAGGAGCAGAACCTTCTGCCATCAGAAAGCCTGGAGCCACGATCTGATTCTACCATTATAGTTATTCAGTGTTGTATTTTGATAAAAAAAGAATGCTAACCATCATCTGAGCCTTCAGCATGTTTCAGCCTTCAGTTATGTTTTAGTCGTAATATCAGAGGTCACCGATCACCATAACAAATAGTGTTATTTTTTTTGTATTAAACATCTCATGTATGTACACTTGTGATTCAACTCCACATAGTGATGCAGATTAGAAGCTTTAAGTAAAGTGTCCCTTTCTCTGTCACGTCTTCCAGCATCACTTAATGTCTCCATCAGGAACGACTCTTTGTTCTCAACCCAAATCTTAATAAAAATGCCTCTTATATTGTAATGTGATTTTAGAAAATATTTTTCAGTAAATTTTTTCTTATGGTATTTATTCTGCAAGTTTAAATCTTCACAAGCCATACATGTTGGAGTTATTTTCACTTTAGTAAACATAGAGGTGATTTTCCTTTTTACATCCTCATTGGATCATTCTCTTCATGAAGACACAAAGGTTTCACATTTGTTACTGTTATAAAAGATTTCACAGTGGCTGCTTTTGAGCAGGCTAGCTTCAGTACAGATGCCTAAGGATTTCTCCAGATTGAGCAGCTTAAGCATGTTATTGTTGTTGTAGTTGTCTAGTCGTTGTGTTCAACTCTTTTGCAATTCGGTGGACTGTAGCCTGCCAGGCGTCTCTATCCATGGGATTCTCCAGGCAAGAATACTGCAGCAGGCTGCCATTTCCTTCACCAGAGCTTAAGCATGATTACTGCATTAATGATGGTGTTTCTAAGGAAGAACAGAATTTGCAAGTTCTAAGGAAAGATTTTAAATCAACCATCTGAAACATCCTTAGAGAGCTACAGGGAGCCACGGACAAAGAGCTAAAGGAAACTGGGAGCATTGTGTTTAAACAAATAGAAAATATTAATAAAGGGTCTTCCTTGGTGGTCCAGTGGTTAAGACTCTGCACTTCCTAAAGAGTCTTCCTTGGTGGTCCAGTGGTTAAGACTCTGCACTTCCCTGTAGGGGGCACAGATTCGGTCCCTGGTTGGGGAACTAAAATTTAAGATCCCACATACCGTAAGGTGCAGGCAAAAAAAAAAAAAAAAGTTAAAAATAGATATTCGCACACATACTTGTACATGAAAGTTCCAGCAGAACTGTTAAAGTTAGGAAAGAAGTGGTAAAAACTAAATGGCCATCAGGGGATGAGTGGATATGTAAAACGTGTTGTCATAGAACTAAATATTATTCAGCCCTGAAAAAGGAATACTTTAGGAATGTAGTACTGATACCATATCATGGATAAATTGAAAAAACCATTGTAAGTGGAAGAAGCCACACAGAAAAGCTCACATTTCGTACCATTGCATTTATATGAAAATATCACAAGTAGGCAAATGCATAGTTGACAGTAAGCATTATGGTATACAGGGATGGGGGGCAAAGAGAACAGGAAGAGACTGTTAAATGGGTAAATTTCCTTTAACAGTGATAAAATGCTTTTGAACTAGATAGGCAAGTGTTTGTTCAACATTGTGAGGGTACTAAATGCCACTCACTGAATG
The DNA here is from genome assembly GCA_006410615.1 of Neotragus moschatus. Classification (NCBI taxonomy): domain Eukaryota; kingdom Metazoa; phylum Chordata; class Mammalia; order Artiodactyla; family Bovidae; genus Neotragus; species Neotragus moschatus. The sequence continues at coordinate 3,065 of SJYA01006853.1, forward strand.
GTACCTTAAAATAGCTACCTTTATGTTACATGAATTTCACCTCAGTTTAAAAAAATTTGAGAAAAGTAACTTGCTCAAAATTATCTTACAGATCGGTCAGGACATTTGCTCCAGCCAAGTCAATCCTTACACGTTTGTTTCTGTAATTTTGTCAGACTCGGAGCTTACTCCTTGTCCACTTGGTGAAATGTGCTTTCCTTTCAGGGACTATTTACATTCAAGGATGTGGCCATTGAATTTTCTCAGGAGGAGTGGGAATGCCTGGCCCCTTCTCAGAGGGCCCTCTACAGGGACGTGATGCTGGAGACCTACAGGAACCTGGTCTCCCTGGGTGAGGATGACTTCTCTCCGGAAGTCGGTAACTAGTTCTATGTATCTTTTGAGTTTTCCCTTCTGAGTCTCAAACTTGGGATCCCCTGGCACGCTTGTTAAAGTTTCAAATCCCTGTTCTTAAGAGAGTGGTTGAAGCTGTTTGGATTCAGAATGAAAAGGCTTCATGACATGGCTTATCACTCTGTAACTTCTCGCTTCTTCAGAAGTTGGGCATTTGTGCTTGATCACTGGCGGTTGCAGAATATTAGCAGTCAGAAAGCGTTACAGCACGTTTTTTTAAAATCTCATCCTGTGCTTCCACCCTTGTGTTTTTGATTCAGTAGTTCTTAAAAGTTAATTAGATAATCTGCACGCCGTGCTGTGCTGTGCTTAGTGGCTCAGTTGTGTCGGACTCTGTGACCCCATGAGATTTTCCAGGCAAGAATAATGAAGTGGGTTGCTGTCCCCTCCAGGGGATCTCTCCAACCCAGGGATCAAATCCAGGTCTGCCACATTGCAGGCAGATTCTTTACCATCTGAGCCGCCATGGAAGCCCATGAATACCGGAGTGCTTCAGGAGGCAGTCAGTTGACTAATTTTTATGATGAATTTCTAGACCCATGTATAATTTTCCTTCTTAGCTGAACTAAGAGTGGGCATGTATTCTGTAATAGACTAGCATGTTGTGTCCCATTTTATGAATTGAAATATCTTATAAGCTGAATGTTATCTTCATCTTAGAGCAAGGGAAAGAGCCCAGGACTTTGGAAGGCAAAATGAAAATCGGGGAAAATCAGACAAGTATGAATAGACTGAGATGTGAATACAGATAGGAGCTCAAGTGGGCACAGAGTAAACTGCTCCATTAAATATTGCTTGGGAAATTCTCCTTAAGTGGGAATTATCTGTAGAAAAATAACAGCTTGTTTCTTAGTGGATCTCAAAGGAGATCCATCCCATACACTCAAACTTGTCACTCTCTTGTTCAAATATATAAAAGTTTAAACTCCATTCCACCATGATGCTCTGGCTCATTCAGAGCTGAGGAAGGGCTTTGTTGTGACCTATAGCATTCTATTTTCCATTTTATAATGGACATCACTGACCACTGCAGATGGTGATTGCAGCCATGAAATTAAAAGACACTTACTCGTTGGAAGAAAAGTTATGACCAACCTAGATCGCATATGCAAAAGCAGAGACATTACCTTGCTGACTAAGGTCCATCTAGTCAAGGCTAAGGTTTTTCCAGTAGTCATGTATGGATGTGAGAGTTGGACTGTGAAGAAGGCTGAGCGCCAAAGAATTGATGCTTTTGAACTGTGTTGTTGGAGAAGACTCTTGAGAGTCCCTTGGGCTGCAAGGAGATCCAACCAGTCCATCCTGAAGGAGATCAGCCCTGGGATTTCTTTGGAAGGAATGATGGTAAAGCTGAAGCTCCAGTACTTTGGCCAACTCATGCGAAGAGTCGACTCATTGGAAAAAACTCTGATGCTGGGAGGGATTGGGGGCAGGAGGAGAAGGGGACGACTGAAGATGAGATCGCTGGATGGCATCACTGACTTGATGGATGCGAGTCTGAGTGAACTCCGGGAGTTGGTGATGGACAGGGAGGCCTGGCGTGCTGCGATTCATGGGGTCGCAAAGAGTCGGACACGACTGAGTGACTGAACTGAACTGAGATAGCTCTCTCAGGAATCATCTTTTCCCTTGATCTCTCTTGGTTTTCAGTTAATACATATCAAGTTCTCTGTTGTCCTGACCCTAGGACTGTTTCATTCGTTCCCTTTCATATTTTATATCCTTGAGAGAACTTCTCAGAAGACAGACAAACTTCAGTAATTCTCAAAAGATATTTTGCTTTTCCTATAATATATTCCTTCTGGAATATATATTCTTTCTTCTGTTTTTATGGAAGAATCCTTTAGAATGCCAGAAACTGTTATTTGGTATAATTGTGGTTATTTATTAACTTAACCTGCTAGATTTATCATGGGTTGCATGCATGCATGCCTGCTAAGTTGCATCAGCTGTGTCTGACTCTTTGCAGCTCTGAACTGTAGTCCACCAGGCTCCTCTGCCCATAGAGTTCTCCAGGCACGCATACTGGAGTGAGTTGCCAAGCCCTCCTCCAGGGGATCTTCCTGACCCAGTGATCAAACCGACATCACTTATGTCTCCTGCATTGGCAGGTGGGTTCTTTACCACTAGCGCCACCTAGGAAACCCATTGTGATATATAGACTTTTTACAATATTTTTTTCTTATATCATATTGCCACATGCTATTAAACACATTTTTGTATAATTATTAATTCAATATATTTATTTTCCAGATTATCTTATAGGAATCTTTTCTGCTGGATTTGCAATTAACAAATTATCACCAAGAGAGAACACTAATTTAGGAGAATTATATGGAAATGAAAGCCATGGCATCAAGGATTTTAACCTCAAGGAAGTCTGTGAAAATATGCAGAAGAGTGAGAATGAGTGGGGATATGATGCAAGAAATAACAAAGAAGTGCTTTTGACTCGTAACAAAAATCTCAGTCAGAGAGAAGATCAGGATAATAAATCCTTAATTAATTTTCCTCAGAGTGTTTCTGTAAGAAATAATACATATGAATATTTCATGCATGACAAGGAATTCATAAGAAGTTGGTTAACAATGAAAAATAACATGAGCATTGCTGGAAGCAAAGATATAAAGTATTTGGACAGTAGAACTGGAGCAAGGCTGCAGGCACAGGTGGCTGAACTGCAGAGATTTCCAACTGAGGAGAAAATGTATGGAGGCCCTCAACTTGAGAAGTCAGTTAACAATGATTCCTCAGTTTCCCCACTTCATAGAACTCCTACTGTGGAACCTCCTATGTTACCCACACAACACAGGAGAACACACACTGAAGAAAAATCTTACAACTGTAATGACTGTGGGAAGGCTTTTAGCAAAAGCTCAAACCTCAGAAATCACAAGAGAATCCATTCTGGACAGAAACCTTACAAATGTAATGTGTGCGGCAAAGCCTTTAACCAGGGTTCTAATCTCACTACCCATCAGAGAGTGCACACAGGAGAGAAACCGTATAAATGTGATGTCTGTGGCAAGGTCTTCAGTAGAAACTCACACCTTGAAAATCATCAGAGGACGCACACTGGAGAGAAACCTTACAGATGTAGTGAATGTGGTAAGGCCTTTATCCAGCATTCACTCCTTTGGAGTCATGAGAAGATGCACAGTGGTGAGAAACCTTACAAATGTAATGAATGTGGCAAAGCATTTGCCGAGCGGTCCAGCCTTAACAAACACAAGAAAATCCATACTGGAGAAAAACCGTATAAGTGTACTGTGTGTGGCAAAGCCTTCACCATGAGATCAAATCTTACTCAGCACGAGACAATCCATACTGGAGAGAAACCTTACAAATGTAGTGAGTGTGGCAGAGCTTTTACCCAATTTCCACGCCTTACTCGACATCAGAAAATGCATACTGGAGAGAAACCACACAAGTGTAATGTGTGTGATAAGGCCTTTATTGAACTTTCACAACTTTGGGGTCATGAGAGAATTCATACTGGAGAGAAACCACATAAATGTAATGTGTGTGGCAAGAGATTTACCCAACGTTCAAGCCTTATGGCACATCAGAGAATTCATACAGGAGAAAAATCTTACAAATGTAAAGACTGTGATAAGGCCTTTATCCAGTGTTCCCAACTTTGGGGTCACGAGAGAACGCACACTGGAGAGAAACCTTACAAATGTAATGAGTGTGGCAAAGCTTTCACAATGCGTTCATACCTTACCCAACATAAAACCATCCATACTGGAGAGAAACCTTACAAATGTCGTGAATGTGGCAAAGCTTATACCCAATTTGCAAGCCTTACTAGGCATCAAAAAAGGCATACTGAAAACAGACATAAATCCAACACATGTGGCAGTGCTTTTATTCAGAACTTGAGCTTTGGGGATCATCCGACAATTCATAGTAGAAAGAAACCTTACAGTGTAATGCCTGACACAAAACTTGTACAAGTATTCAAGCCCTACTCAGGCTGAGAGACTCCATCGTGGAGGAGGAGATTTACAGATGGCCAAAATGTACATGGTACGGTGCACAGCATCACTAATCATTGAGGAAATTCAAGTCGAAACCACAATGAGATACCATCTGTCAGAATGGGCTGGCATCGAAAGGACCAGTCACAGTGTTGGTGAAGATGAGGAGAAAAGGGAGCCCTCAAGCAGTTTTGGTAGGATTGTAAGTTGGTAGCTACTGTGGCAAACTATGGCCACTCCTCAAAAAATTAAAAATAGAGCTGCCATATAATCCAGCAGTTGCACATCTGGGCATTTACCTAGAGAAAACAAAAATGCTCGTTCAAAAAATATGTGCATTTTGTCGTTCATTGTACCATTATTTATAATAGCCAAGGTAAGAGACTTACCTGGTAGTCTAGTGGCTTAGAATCCAGTTCCATTGCAGGAAGTATGGGTTCAATCCCTGGTCAGGGAGGTAATCCCACATGCCTTGAGGCCAAAATAATAAAACATAAAACAGAATATGGTAACAGATTCAATAAAGATTTTAAAAATGTTCCACATTAAAAAGAAATTTTTTTAAGCAAAGTAGCCAAGGTAAGAAACCTGCCAAAAGTCCAGCAATATATTAATCAATAAAATAAAGGAAAAAAATATATACATATATACATACATACAGTGGAATATTAGTTGTGAAGAAAAACCAAAATCTTGCCATTTCTAGTAACATACACAACTCTGCAGGGTATTTGACTGGGTGCAGTAAGTCAGAGAATGGCACAGCATGCGATTTCACTTATATGTGGAATTTAGAAAACAAAAGGAAAATAGTCGCATACATAGAACAAATAGATGGTTGCCAGAAGGGCAGGTGTGTGTGAAGTGAAGAAAGTGAAAAAGTCAAAGTAAAGTCGCTCAGTCGTGTCCGACTCTTTGCGACTCCATGGACTGTAGCACGCCAGGCTCCTCCGTCCATGGAATTTTCCAAGCAAGGATACTGGAGTGGGTTGCCATTTCCTTTTCCAGGGGATCTTCCCAACCCAGGGATGGAACCCCGGCCTCCTGCACTTCAGGCCAACTCTTTACTGTCTGAGCCAGCAGGGAGGACCCTGTGTGTGAAGTAGGAAGGGTTTAAGAGGTACAGGTCTACAGTTACATAATGAAGCGTTGGGTGTAGTATACAAAATAAGGAGTATAGTCAATGACAGTAACTCTCTACGGGGACAGATGGCTACTAGGCCTACCGGGGTGATTAGTTCATCCTGTATGCAGTTGTTAAAATAGTTACGTGGTACACCTGGAACATAATACCGCATTATCCACTGCGTGTGTGCATGCTAACTTCAGGGATGGCATATGTGGGAGAAAAAAAGGGGGTGGAACAATGGTCTCCCTGTGTTTTGAAGGGGAATAGCTACTGTATATATAAAATATTCAAAATTAGTCTCATTTTCAGAAACCAAAGGGATAGTGTTACAGAGGACAGTCATCAAAAGAATCAGAGTAGTGTATCTGTGAAGGCTGCGGATTTGGCCTCTAGAGTTGTGTTTTGATACCATTTTATTTATTAGAATGTATCATACTTCTCATATCCAAGTGAATAAAGTGTAAGCTTTTTTTAGAGTGTTAATTGCTCAGTCGTGTCTGATTCTTTGCGACCCCATGGACTATACCCCATCAGGCTCCTCTGTCCATGGGATTTTCCAGGCAAGGATATTGGAAGGGGTAGCCATTCCTGTCTCTGGGGAACTTCCCAACCCAGGGATTGAACCCAGGTCTCCTGCAGTGTGAGGCAGATTCTTTACTATCTGAACCAATAAGGAAACCCAACCTTTTTTGTAATCCTTAGTGAATCGTGTGCCTCCTGTTAACGCACGCATATCCCCCTGCATTGGGGGCTGCATAATAATGACGCTTAAGTGTACGTCATCGTGTTCTCTAGGCTGAATGGCATCTGTGACAATTTCTTTTCCAATTAGATTTAAACAACTTAAAGTATTTGAAATAGATATATATTCACAATTTACATTGGAGTTACAAACTCCATAGTGTAACCAAGATTATTTCTGTAGCTCTAATGAAAATACTGTAGCAGTACAATTTCAGACTCAGCCCCCTGAAATCTGCCTCCTTGGTTGTAAATCTACACTGTATGATTATATTCCTACATACATTCGTGTGTGTGTGCACATGAAGCTTTACGTGAAGTGACAAGATACGGTGAACATATAAAAATACTAGGAGATAAAATTTCAGAAATATAGATAAAATAATCTTTTTGTGTGTGTGCTTGGAGTTCATATTTTAATAAAATTTATATTTCAAGGCAAGACACACCAAAAAAACGCATTTGTTTGCTTGGGCTCCCTCCCTCCCTCCCTCCCTAATGTGCAGTGTACATCTGCGTTACACATAAAACACAGCTCCTCAGAGGTGGGAGTGCCTCCTCGACCATAAAGGTCAACTTACTTTTTTATTTCTGACACTAGTGATCTAACTTCTTAAAAGTGTTCTAGGATCTTCCCTAGTGGTCCAGTGGCTAAGACTTCGAACTCCCAATGCAGGGGTTCTGGGTTTGATCCCTGGTCAGGGAAATAGATCCCCCGTGCTGCAACTAAGACCTGGCCAAATAAATATTAATTAAAAGAGTAGTGTTCTTTCTCAACTCTGTGAAAGGTCATGGTGACTTACTGCTTGCTTTGTACCTGGTTACCTGGACTGATGTCCTTGGTGAAGTTTATGAAAAATGATCAACATGTCATATTGATGAATTATCCTTTATCTTGGAAATATATATTCGACTGTGCCTTCGACTTCTAACAGGCAGAACAGTTCTCAGAGCTTTATGAGAGTCTGCATAATTATAATCCTCAGCTTGACTCAAATTCCCTTTTTCCTTCTTGATTGTTAATGGAATTTTGTTGACATTTTCTTGTAGTCAGTAGGCTATCAGGGACACCTACTGGAGGACCCTGGAGTCCATCCCAAACCCATGCTTGGTACCAGTGTGGGTCCTTTGAGCCCCGCCCACTTCAGTGTTTCTTGGGTATTTTAGTGATTTCTGAAATTCAGACATCATTGCTTTAAGTGATGTCCTGAGTTTTATTTGAGCTGTTTTTTCTCATGACTTGGAATCCTCAGAGGGAGTATGGTTTAACATTCCCTAGGCAGGGGACCTCCCTGGTGGCGGAGTGGTTAATAATCTGCCTTGCAATTCAGGGGATGCAGGTCAGGGAACTAAAATCCCACCTGCCATGGAGCAACTAAGCCTGAAAGCTGCAGCTACTGAGCACGCATGCTCTGGAGCCCGTGTGCCCCGATGAAAGATCCTGCGTGATGCAGTGAAAATCCCACATGCCACAACTAAGACCCAATGCAGCCAAGTGTTTAAAAAAAAAATTCCCTAGGCAGGGAACTTGAGGGAACTTTGCAATGAACTGGGTTGGCTGTTTTTGTTTTTTTTTTTTTAATTTGGCTTAAATTGGAAAGATTATATGTGATCTGAACAAACTTTGATAGTAAAATGAGACTGATCCTGGGTTTACTGAAATAAAAGTAGTGTATCTCTTTGAGATGTTCATGTTATCTCTGTCACAATATTTGTCCACAAGAAAATTAACGGTACAAACAAAATAGCATGACAGTTTATCAGAAATGTTCAGAATGTTAGGTTGTATGATATGGGAGTAAAGAATCGGATGCTGTTACCAAAAGGTATGGGTAGGGGGGCTGGCTGCTCACAGCTCAAAAGGCAGTAAACGGGCCAGATTGGGGAAAAGGAAAGTTTATTTCAGTTGCTGGCAACTGTGGGGGAGGGGTGGTGGACATCTGTCCAAAGGCTAACTTCCCACCCTGCCCCCGACAAGCGGGTGAGAGCTTTTATAGACAGTGG
>SJYA01006854.1:0-19918 GCA_006410615.1 Neotragus moschatus
CCCCTGTGGCTGCCAGAGGTGCTTGGCAAGAAGCAGCAGCCACACCCCTAGGGGCCCAGCTGGACGCCTGGGTCATCAGAGAGCTCTCCCCGCCCCGGGCGCTCAGAAACTGGTAGATCCTGACAAGAACACCTCCTTCCCCATGCTGGGGATTTAATGCATTTTATTCCATTTGATGAGAGGAAGAGGAGAAGCAGATATGGCCCCCATTAGGCCTGGCAGGGCCCTCTTCTCGCCCCTCCGGAAGCCTGTCCAGCAGTGGTCTAAATGCTGCTTTGTGCTGACACCATCCACGACGCCCGAGTCCAGGTCTCACCCTGCAGCCCCGCCCAGGGCACCTGATTTCTGACGGACACCTTCATCCTGGCTCTCGTCTTCAAGTTCTGCTCGGGCCTGAGCTTGGGCACACGGGGGGCAGGGTTCCACTCTCTCCTCTTTGCTAGTGTCCTTGGTGTGTGCTCAGTTGCTCAGTCGTGTCTGACTCTGCACCTACATGGATGGCAGCCCATCAGGTTCCTCGATCAGTGAGGTTTTCCAGGCAAGAATACTGGAGTGGGTTGCCATTTCCTACTTCAGGGGATCTTCCTGGCTCAGAGATCGAACCTATCTCTCCTGCAACCCCTGCATTGGCAGGCGGATTCTTCACCACTGAGCCACCTGGGAAGCCCTTTCTAGTATCTTTAGAAAGAAGGTAATGGCATGGACTCAAAGTCTGACTTTTTGCCTAAAGGTTTAGTTCTATAAACGGCTCTCTGCGTGTGGCTTTAGCTGCCTCCCCCCAATTTTTATATTCATGCTTTTTCCCCACTCATGGGAACATACTTTCAAATTTCTCTTATGATTTCTTTTTTTGATTCATGAGATATTTTGAAATGTGTTACTGAATTTTCAAATATTTGGAGATTTTCTAGATGGTGTTCTATTGATTTCGAATTTAATTCTGTTATGCTTGGAGAGCATATCTTGTAATACTTGAGATATTCTAAGTTTATCGAGGACTTGCTTATGGACCAGAATGTGGTCTGTCTCTGGTCTATGTGCCTGGGTGGGCCGTTCCACATAAAGCCAGTATGACTGCAACGCTCTTCTGTCCATTGCCGAGCAGCGATCTTGACCTGGGTGAAATGTCCCACAGACTCGATCAGAGCAAGGATGGCTGTGATGCTCTTCTGTTCACTGCTGAGCAGGAATCTTGATCTGCAGGGGGTGTTCCACAGACCCGCTTAGAGCAAGGATGGCTGTGATGTTCTTCCTGTGATGTGATCCTGGTCCATCGCCGAGCAGGGATCTTGGCATCTCTGACTGTGAGTGTGGATTCATCTGTTTCTCCTGCAGTTCTAGCTTTTTTTTTGCTTCGTGTATTTTAGGTTCCATCATTAGCATAGTAACCTTTAGTACTGTTATGTTCTGTGGATGAAGTGACCTCTGGATCATGATGAGAGATCCTCCTTTACCTCTGGTAATATTCTTGACTCCAAAATTTACTTTGTTATTAACATAGACACCTGACCTTACTAATTACTAGTGTTAGCATGGAGTCTCTTCTTCCATCTCGTATTTTCCATTTGTGTCTTTATATTCAAAGTGAGTTTCTTGTGGGCAGCATATAGTTGGTCCTTATTTTTTATCTTTTTGACGATGCGCCTTTTAACTGGGAGTGTTGAGACCATTCGCGTGACTGTTGCTGTGGGGGACTTTAGTCTATCACCCCACCATCTGCCCTTCGTTCCCTGGATCCACTTTTCCTCTGCCATGTTTTGGATTAATGGCACACTCATTATGATTCCACCTCATCTCCTTTGTTCTCTTATCAGTCACCATTTTGGGCCTTCTCATCCAGGGGGTGGCTTCAGGGCTTGTGCACAGATGCCAGACCTGACCCAGTCTGTGGGCTGCGGCCTCGCCGCCAGACAGGCACAGGATGGCCCCATAGCACGGTGCCTGCCTCTTTCAGCCTCTGCACTGTTACTGCCACATGTGTTACAGATCCCACAGCACTTTAACTGCAAGCAGTCAACTCCCTTTTAAAGGGATTTGGATAATAATAAAAATGTCTCTCACGCTCACCCGTGTGGCCCTGCTATCATTTTCCTTCTGCCATAAGAATTCCCCCATGTATCTGGTCGGGCAGGTCTGCTGGGGATGTGTTCTCAGCTCTGGAGCGTCTGGACAGCTTTACGCCGCCATCTCTAGAAGCCTGTCTCATCTGGCGCAGTATCCCAGGTGGACAGGGCTCCTGGCCACCCGGCCTGCACACTGTCCGAGGGGAGGGTCTGTTGCAGTCTCCTCTTTGTCCTTTGAAAGGAAAGCCCTCCTCTAGAGCATAAAGGTGCTTCTCTTAGTCACTGGTTTTGATTATGACATGTTTTGGGTTCTTGGGGCCTCACTGAACTTCTTGGATCTCTGGTCTTAGAATGTCCATCAAATTGGGAAAACTGCAGCTGTGTTTTGCAAGCACATTTTCTGCCCTGCAAGGTGCAGGCCCCCTGCAGGCATGCCAGGCTGCAGCCTGGTCCCTAGGCTCACCTCAGGCTCTGCTCCTGCCTCGGACTCACTTGCCTGCTGCCCTGCACGCCCCCAGGACATCCAGCACACGTGTCATCTCGGCTCTGCCGTGTCACCTCCAGAAACGCAGCCTGGGTGCTCTTCCCTGCCCCCCACGTCTCTACCGGACACACTCAACTTCCGAACACAGGCTGCAGTCACAGGGACGTCAGTGCCTGTGCCTGGGTTGTGTAACAGTCATCCTTTCTGGGTCGAGGGCTGGGCAGGAAAGGTCACCCTGACGCCATATGATGGTGATAAGAGCTCTGGCCATGTGGTCACGGGGTGAGTTCCCAGTGGCGCCTGGTCACTCCCAGGGGCAGCACAGCCCACACCCCGCCACACAGGGTGAAGGAGACCCCAGTGCTGCCTTGGATGAGCCTGAGGCCTGACCCTGTCTCCAAACCATGTGGCTCCTCCCAACCCGGGATGTGGACCCTCAGTGTGGCCAGGGCACCTCCTCAGGTCAGTCCCAACTGTAAGGAGATTGTCCAAATTGACCCCCGCCCAGTGCTCAGGAGACACAAATCCACTTTGACCACTTTGCTTTGCTCCTCTGCTTGGGGACAGGTGTCACCTTGCCCCCGATGCAAAGCCTGAGCCAGAGTTAAGGAAAGGGTGACTCCAGGGACAAGGCTGGCTGGCGACTGGAACCCACTGCATGCCCCCCTCAACCAGATCATGTTTGCTCCGGCCCCTCCTGTGCAGAAAGCCTGTGGCGCCCAGCACAGCTCCCAGCATCACCATCAGGGTTGCCCAGCATGGGGCGGGGACTCTCCACGTCTGTGGCGTCTAAGGGAGGGCTCGGGCTGCCCTGCTGTGGGCCCTGCACCCAGGTCGCTGGGGTGCCCCGTGAGCCTGTGAGAGCTCTCCTGGTCTTTCTTGATGCCAGGCTGGGAGAACTGGGCAGGAGGGGGGGCAGGTTTCCTGGGACTGCGATCCCATGCCCACAGGACATCTCACGCACTCATGTGTCCTTTCCTCAAGGATGCCGGGGCCACAGCTGGGTGTGTGCCCAGGGCCGAGGAGAGCATCCAGCGGCCATTTCCAAGTCCTGTGCTCACACTGCGGGGGGAGACAGACTGGAGAGCAGAGGGGGAGGGGTCCCCAGCGCTGACTGTCTCCCAGAGCAGGGTTTGGGGGCTAGGGGAGAGGCTGAGGGGACCCTGGGTGGGCAGATGCAGCCCCACTTTTGCCCACGGCTGGTCCAGGCTGCTGAGTCTGTCTGAGAGAAAGGCTGCCTGAGGCTGAGGAGCCCGCTGAGCCTGGCACATCCCCACACTCAGAACTGGGCAGGTCAGGGCGGAGGGCAGAGTCCCAACGGTTTCCAAGCAGACCTCAGGCTTTTGTGTGACTGGACTCCTCTCCCGTCACAGGACACACATGAGGAGCGGGGGGCTTGCAGGTGACCCCTACACTCCTGTCTCCCCTCCGCTGGCCCCAACTGCCCCACGGAGCTTTCTAGCCTGCACTCGCCCACGCCGACTGCTCCACGTCCAAGGAGGAAGAAGGCCAGAGAGGCACATTCAGGAAGCAAGCATGTAAGGGCCGTTCACTGGAACTTCGTCATCATCACAGTACTGTTCTGTTCCCGTGTGTAAAATGCATTCACTTACATTTCACTTAAAACTCTGGTGCATTTCAGAAGTCAGCGTCAGGGGGTGGGTGGCTCTGGGTGAACGTCTGAAGCTGCCTTTAGGAGGCCAGCAGGAGGGTGAAGTTACACGTGATGCCACACAGCTGGTCACCGCAGAGGATGATCCTGTCGCTGAGCAGCCACCCCTACTGGGAAGGCACCCGGGAAAGCCTGCCGATGGCCCCTCCACCGCCCGGTGGAGCCACTGTGGCCTCTCCCTGCTGGGAGTGTGTCATACCTCTGGGTATGACAGAGGACATGTGTCAAAGGCCAGTGCCCGGACCAGTGCCAGCTGCTCTCGCCCCTGCTCTTTCCTCCTTGAATGCATACATGCAAGATCCAGACGGAAATCTGCCTTGTAGGAAACTGGTAATTAATAACTTTGTTGATTCAGCACATATTCCCTGGCCATGACTAAGCTCCAGGCGTTGCGCTGTCCTAAAAAGAGGAGTGAACAGGGAGGAAGAGCCTGTCAGGAAATCCTTATTGTGACACGGAGCCAGAGGAACTGGAGGAGGGCTGGGCCCACTGAGCGGGGCTCATCAGGGAAATCCCCTCCTCCAGTGCGGGGTCCCCTGAGAGGCAGTCCCCGGTCAGCAAGAGACCCCAGGCAGCAACTGGGGCTGGGCGCACTCCTGGGGAAGCACTGAGAAGGACTGTTGACCGGAATCCCAGAGTGCCCCCGAGGCAGCGGCAACACAGGCCGTCCCATCCCCGGAAGGGGGTGGAACTATGAGGTTCACGGCTGGGAAAGGAGACCCCCCACCGCATCCCAGGGCTCCCTGCGGGCCCAGGGCTCTCCTGGCCTCCCATGGTGACAGCACCCACGCTAACAGAGCATCTGCGGCGGCAGAACAAGGAGGCACCGGCGCTGAGCACGGTGCGCGTGCCGGCCCTCGGGGCCTGACTCAAGAACCCAGGTGGTGCCAGAGGCTGCAGTTAACGGTTGTCCGGACTCTTCTCAAGCAAAGCTGTGTTCGGGAGCTACTGGTCCTAATTCCCACCCAACTCTCCCCTCCTTCCATCTGCCAGGAATTCTGGGAGGCTGCCAGCAATAGGAACCAACTAGCCACAGAACCTAGGGCCTGCTCTTCTCCTTTGTGAGAGAAATCACCAGGGTCAGGGAGTTGGGAGTTGGGTGGTCGGTGGTGGGTGAGGAAGTGGGGGCAATGCCTCCTTCCATGAGCAGAACCTGTTAATTATACACGTATAATGCAATACCTAGGCAATCACTGAAGAGCTGGAAAGGGGATACTCAAGAATACTATCAATAAATCAAAACAGAATTGTTAAAAATGTTGGGTTACCCACAGGAAGGCGGGAGATAAGGAAACAGAGAAACAAACGGAGAACAAACAGAAAACAAAAAATAAAATAGCTGACTTAAGTTCTAACCTCTCAATAACTACATTAAATGTAAATAGTTTAAAGTGAAAGTGAAGTCGCTCACTCGAGTCCGACTCTTTGTGACCCTGTGGACTGAAGCCTACCAGGCTCCTCCGTCCATGGGATTTTCCAGGCAAGAGTACTGGAGTAGGGTGCCATTTCCTTCTCCAGGGGATCTTCCTGACCCAGGGATCAAACCCAGGTCTCCTGCATTATAGGCAGACGCTTTTACCGTCTGAGCCACCAAGGAAGTCCAAATAGTCTAAATTTACCAAAAAAGAAAATAGAATGGCAGAGAGGACTAAGAAAAATGAGTTGCTCATAGGCTGTTGATNTCCTTCTCCAGGGGATCTTCCTGACCCAGGGATCAAACCCAGGTCTCCTGCATTATAGGCAGACGCTTTTACCGTCTGAGCCACCAAGGAAGTCCAAATAGTCTAAATTTACCAAAAAAGAAAATAGAATGGCAGAGAGGACTAAGAAAAATGAGTTGCTCATAGGCTGTTGATAAAAAATTCATTCACTTCAGTTACAAAGATGCAAGCAAATTGAAAATAAACTCTTGGGAAAGATGTGTCATGCAACCACTAATCAAAGGAAAGCAGGAGTGGCTATATCAGTGTCAGATAAAACCGGCTCCAGAGCACTGAAAATCATCAAAGGTGGAGAGGCGCTGTATGACGACGAGTCTGTCCGTGAAGAGCCACAGCAAGCGGTCCTGACAGCATATGAGTCAAACACCAGAACGGCAAAATATGTGAAGCACCAGCTGACAGAGCCGAAGGGAAAAATGTAGAAATTCACACTTACAGCTGAAGATTTCAGTACCATCTCGACAGCTGAAAGAACAGCTGGGTGGAAATCAGTAGGGACACGGAACTCACAACACCATCGGTCAACCGAACCTAGTCAACATCCACAGCATGTCTGGGACCAGCAGGTCACACAGAACACACACCAGTGCAGAACACACCCTGTCCATAACACAAACCTCAGCAGATTTAAAAGGATTGAAATCATGTGGTATGTTCTCAGATCACGAAGGAATCCAATGAGAAATCAGTCACAGAAAAGACAGAAAAATCTCCAAGCACACGAAAACCCATTGAAATAGTCCTTGGGTCAAAGAGGCAGTCTCAAGGATTATAAAAACATGTTGACCTGAATGTATCATGTGTGTGTGTGTGTGTGTGTGTGTGAATCACTCAATTGTGTCTGACTCTTTGCAACCCTGTGGACTGTAGGCCACCAGGCTCCTCTGTCTTTGGAATTCTCCAGGCAATACTAGAGTGGATAGCCATTCCCTTCTCCAGGGGATCTTTCTGACCTAGGGATTGAACCCAGGTTCTCCTGCATTACAGCCAGATTCTTTACTGTCTGAACTATCAGGGAAGCCCGTATCATGTATGCCTGAATAAAATACATATACCTGAAAAAATACAATATACCAAAATTTGTAAAACACAAAGCAGTGCCTAGAGGGAAATTTATGGCACAAAATACATATCAGAAAAAAAAGAAAAAGTCTTAAATAAATAAGCTCTCATTTTAAGAATCTAGAATGAGAACAAAATAAATCCAAGTAAACAGAAGGAAGGAAATAATGCAGAAATAATTAAAATTGGAAACAAGGAAACTAAAGAAAATCAATAAAATAAAGAGCTGATTCTTTTAAAAGGTTAATAAAATTGACAGAGTTCTAGGGCGACTGAGAAAAAAAGAAGACAAGACGAAACACCATTTAAGGAGTGAAACAGAAGCTGTTGCTAAGAATCCCGCATACATCAAAGGGCTAACAAAGCGCTAGGAACAAGGCCACACGAACTGACTCAGGTTAACTGGCTTGCTCTTTGAGAAAGGCAGACTGGCGTCACTCACCTAACATGAAATAGATCATCTGTATAGCCCTACCTAGCAGCTGAGGAAACTGGCTTCATAATCTTGAAAACCTCCTGAAAGAAATCTCCAAATTCAAAGCATTTCACTGGAGATTTTACCAACAGTTTCAAGAGTTAATCCCAGTTCTACAAAATCTACTTCAGAAAACAGAAGAGAAGAGAAACATTTCCCAATCTACTTGATGAAGCTAGTATGAGCCTGGCACAAAAATCAATACAAAAGATGGTACAAGGGACAGTACAAAAGGAGAAAACTGCCCTCAAATATACTGGTGTAAAAATCCTATAAAGACCATGGTAAACAGAATTCGTCAATACACAGAAAGAAATATACATTACCATTCTTCCAGTGACTCAAGACTGGTACAGTATTCAAAAATCAACTTGTGAAATTAATCATATCAACAAATTAGAGAAGAAATATCACTTGATCATGTGTAGAAAGGCACTTGACAAAATTCAATACCCACTCGTGATAAAAACTCTCAGTAAAAAATACAGGAATAGAAGGGAACTTCCTCAACTCGATAAACAGCATCTCTAAAGACCTGTGTCCAACATCACACTTGGGGTTGAATCCTTTCACTTAGAACAGGGCACGATGTCTCCTCTCCTCTCCTCACTGTGACTTATACAGTCTAAGGGGTTCAGCCAGGGCCGCAAGGCAGAAAAGGTAATGAGAGGAACCTGATCAGAAGGAAAAAACTAAAGTTGTTCCGATGCCTGGTGGCTCAGACGGTAAAGAATCAGCCTGCAAATGCAGGAAACCTGGGTTCAGTCCCTGGGTCGGGAAGATCCCTTGGAGAAGGGAATGGCAACTCACTTCAGTATTCTTGCCTGGAGAATCCCATGGACAGAAGAACCTGGAGGGCTATAGTCCATTGTGTCGCAAAAGAGTCAGACCCAACTGAGCAAATAACAAACACACACACACACACACACACACACACACAGAGGTGTTAATCTAGCAAAACGTGTAGGACTTATACGCTAAGAACTACAAAATGCTGATGAAAGAAATTAAAGATCTAAATACATGGAGAATGTGTTTACAGATCACAAGACTCATCACAGTAAAGATGTCAATTCTCTCTGAGATGACGTACGACTTTAACATAATTCCTATTAAAACTCCAGCAAGAGTTTCATAGATACAGACAAGCCACTGTAAAATTTATATGGAAAGGCAAAGGAGCTAGAATAGTTAAAACAATTCTGACAAAGGAAAAAAAAGTAGGAGGAGTCAGTTTCCTCAACAGCTGCCACGATCAAGGCTGTGGGATCGGCAGAGGGAATCAGCGGAGCAGGGACAGAGCACAGCATCCAGAAACAGGTCCACACGGATGCACCCGGCTGATGTCTAACGAAGATGAGAATGCAGTTCAATGGAGGAAAGACGGCTCTTCAACACGCAGGGCTGGAGCAGCTGAACACTGGAGGCAAAAATGGACTCTGACCTAGAAGTCATCCCTTGTATCAAAATCAACTCAAAATAGAAAATAGATTTAAATGAAAACTATAAAGCTATAAAACTTTTAGGAAAAAAAAAAGAAAAAACCCTTGGGGTCCAGGGTAAGGCAGAATTCTTAGACTTGACACTAACATCATGATATACAAAAGGGAAGCCTGATAAATGAGATGTGTCAACACTAAAGACCTCTGTTTGCCAAAGAGTATGTTAGGAGGATGAAGAGACAAACCACAGACGGGGAGAGAACGTTTGCAAGCTGCATGTCCGACACGAAACTAGTTTAAAGCATATGCAGGCATCAGACTCGACAGGAAAACAAGCAGTCCAACCAGAAAACGGGCAAAAGACACGGACGTCTCACCAAAGACGATCGTAGGTGGCAAACAGGCACGTGAGATGTTTGTGTCATTAACCACCAGGGAGATGCAAATTACTGCCCAGGAGGAACCACCATTCACCCGTCTCTGTGGCTAAATAACTGGCAGTGGTTGCAACAGCCTCACCGGCGAGGGTGTGGAGCCATGGCAGGCCACGCAGGTGCTGCGGGGAGTGGCCTGCTCACCTGGAACAGTAAACACGTATCTACCATTCGAGCTGGGATTTAGTACAGAGCAGGGAACTGAACTGAACTGAACTGAACTGAACTGAGGGAAGACCAGTGTCCTCACAAAAGCCTGCATGTGAGTTCATGGTGCTAGTAATTGCCCAAAGCAGGACCCAGAACCCAATCCAGTGGTTGGTACAACAGTCACGGGGCATCCCTGCAGCGGACCGAGACCACATACGGAACCTGCTCCTCCAGGAGGTGGCACCAACTGCCCCATGCCCTCAGCAACTGGGGGCACGGGGCTGGGAGAATTATGCTGTGTGAAAAAGGCCAGTCCCCAAGGTCATACACTGTGCAATTCCACTGACTCAACATGGTTGAAATGATAAAATTAGAGAAATGAGCCGATCATGGCCTGCCTTGGTCCCTGCTCTGCCATCCTTCCCTAGCCTCAGGTCTCCCTTCCTACGACAGGCTGACTCCAGCCAGCCCGGCCAGGGCCTTCCCCCAAGGGTGCTCCCTACAGGCCCTCATCTGCACCCCTGACTGCCAGCACCTGCCTCCCGTGCCTCGGCCCCCACAGCCCTGGCCTGCTGGTGGAGGACACGCTTCTCTCTGCCATTCAACATGGAACCCCCTGTTCCCGGCTCCAGTCCAGGCTGCCGTGAGTGGGAGCCCACGCGGTGCTCACTCAAAGGCGGATGATGCAGACGGTGGATACTGAGTCCAGCCCATTTCTAGGCCTCACAGGACGTTCTGGAACAGAACTTGGCGATTTCTGAACTCTGCACTGGAGCGTGTGGGCGTCCAAGATGGTGTTTCCTTCCCTCCCGTCTGCTCCCTCACTCATTCTCTTGCTCGCCAGGGGTCTGTTGGATAATGGGTGGGAGCTTCCTGGGGACACAGGTGGGGAGGGCAGGACAAGGCCCTGCCTCCAGGCAGAGTCAGGACAGGACAGGGGACTCTGTCTACGCAGCCAGAGGGGGCCTTGTTCCCTCTCCCCTCCCAGGCTCCGGTTGGTTTGCAAGCCCCCCGGTTCCCAGAAGAGGGCAGAGGAAGCACTCCTGAAGGAGCCAACAGAAGGCTGCACAAAAATTCAGGGAGCAGAGTCGCCCCAGGTTCCTGGTCCAAGGGGAGCACCACCCGCCTCCACATTCTCCCTTCTTCTGAGTGGCTCCAGTGAGGAAACCTGAGTTTGTTTTCAGTTTCATGGGTTTCTGGTCTTGCTTTCATCATTTCCTCCCTCCTGCTTGCCTCTTCTTTCCTTAGCTTCTTAAGGTAAAAGCCTGGATAACTGTCCGTAAACGTTTCCTATGTCAGCATTTCAGGCTTAGGTTTCTGGAGGTGCTGATGCCCTTGACTCCTAAGAATTTAGAGACGTGCGTGTTTGTATACCTTATCTGCCAAGTATTTCCTACATTCTTCTGCTGCCTCCTCTTTGACCAGCACATCATTTACAGCAGTGTGCTTTGATTTTCAAGTATTTGGGAAATTTCGTATCTTTGGTTATTGATTTCTAGTTCAATTGCAGTCTGGCCAGAACAAATATTTCTTGCGATTTCAACTGTTATAAATTTGTTGGGCTTTTGTTTTCATACATAGCACAGTCTACCTCGGGAACACCTTGTGTGCCCACGAGCCGTGTCCCTTGGTGGCCAGGTATACTGTCCTGCTAGGCCACTGCCCTGTCAGTCGCTGAGAGGGGACCTGGATCTCCAACTGCAACTGTGACTGCGCCCCCGCTTGTCCTACCAGGTTGTGTTCTGTGTTTTGAGGCTCCATCAAGCAGTGTATGTACATTTGGGGTGGACGTGAGGCTCCGTTAAGCAGTGTATGTACATGGGCCGGACGTGTCTTCCTAGAGAACTGACCGTTTCATATTCATGCAACATCCCTCTAACCCTGGTTGCCACCTCGTCCGGAAGCCTGCTTCATCTCACATTAGTGGGGCCACCACAGGCTGGTCCTGATCAGTGTTCACATGACATGTCTTTCAGCCACCCCGCCAGGAGCTTTATATATTCCACGCTGGCGTCTTGCTGGCTGCAGAGACTGCTCGTGCTTTTCTCTCCACTCTGATCATCTCTTACTTTTAATTGATCTGTTCCCAGAATTTACTTTTTATGTTTAGATATAATAACTGTCGACTCTCATGTCTGTGTATGTGTATTACACGTGTGTGTTGTGTACTTCTGAAATAATTTTATATCCATGAGAAGCTGCAAAAATAATACAGAGTTTCCATGGCCCATTCACCTAGCTTCTGTCTGATGTAACTGCAATACATTATCAAAACCAGGCATGGACATTGGTCAGACATTAGTAACTAAACAGCATGGGCTCCTACACACCTTTGTTGGTGTGTGGCTCTCTGAAGTCTTGTCACACATACAGATTTCCCTAACTGCCCACATGAGCAGGGTCATGTGGAGAGTCTGGTGGGCAGTTCGCAACCACTTACTCTCCTTAGTCCCAGCCCTGGGAAAGCCCAGTCTGCTGTACATTGCTACAACTTTATCATCTCAAGAACTTCACGGAAATCCAACCAGACAAAGGCACTCAGTACAACGATGCTGCTTCAGGTAACGGAGGCCCGTTGGTCACAGTGACTGGGCGGCACCTGCCGCACACTGCACACGACTATGTGTCCAGCTCCCCCAGGGAGGACATCAGGTGGACTCCAGCTTAGGTGGATCACAAATAAAGCAGCACATGCTTGCTGTTATATGAACACAAGGTTGCATTTTCCTGTGATAAATACCCAGGGCTGTGATTACTGAACGGTACATTAAGTGTACATTTAACTTCGGCCCGGAGAATTCCATGGACTGTATAGTCCATGAGGTCGCAAAGAGTCGGACATGACTGAGTGACTTTCACTTCTTTTCACCTTTTAGGAAGCTGGCAAACCATTTTCCACCCCCACCCCGCCTGCCCCAAGGGTGAGACAGATCTGGTTCTGGGCGACTGTGCCAGCACTTGGGGGTGTCAGCGTGTCACTTCGGCCATCTGCAGAGATGGTGGTGATGTCTCCTTGTGGCTGACTCTGTTTTCTCCTAGACACCCGCCCAGGTGCATGCCTCTCACCTGGCCAGCCTGCTGGGAGAAGTGCTCGCTGGTCTGCTGTCTCTCCTGCAACTGCACTGTCCTGCTCTCCTTCTGCGGAGGCTAAAAGAGCTTCTCTGATGGCGGAGGACACTGCCCTTCACTGGATGTGATTGACGATGATCGTCTCTGAGGCTTTGCTTTGTCTTTTCATATCTTAACAGGATCTTCCAGGCAGCAAATACGTCTGTGACGAAGCACAAGTTCTCAATTTTATCTTTTATGACTTTTAACACTGTTATAGTTTATGAGTGAGTGCTTTTCTCTTGTATTTTCTCCTAAATAGGTTATAGTTTTAGACTTTGCATTTAGAGATTTGATCCATTTTGAGTTAATTTTATGTAAGATGTGAAGTTTGCCAAGGTTTTTTTTTTTCTTGGTTTTATGCATCGTCCGTTTGCTTCTACACCACTTTTTGAAAAGACCTTCCTTTCTGTAATAAACTGCTTTATTATCTTTGTCAAAATCAGTTGTCTACATGTGTGTGCTGTATTCCGGGCTGTATCCTGTTTGTGTAAATGCCGACCTACCCACCAGCACCACTGTGTCTGGATAACTGTAGCATTATGGCGACTTAAAGTTACTCCGATTTCAATCTTTTTCAAAACTTTCTTGGTTCCATGAGTTCATTTGTGTTTTCACAAATTTAAAAATCGTCTTGCGTGCATCTACACACGTCCTGCTGGGTATCTGACCGGAGAGGCATCACACCCTCAGACCCCCTGGGAGGCCCGAGCTCCGCAAGGTTGAGAGTCCCTGCTGTGAACATGGAGGGCTCTGCCTCAGGGTCTTTGATTCCTCTCCTCAGTATTTTCTAGTTTTCAGGATATAAATCCTGTGCATATTTTTAATGACATATAGCAAGTATCTAACTTTTTGGAGTTCTTGTACATGGCGCATCTTGAACTCTGGTTTCTGACTGTTCCCTGGTGGTGTATGGAATAGAGCTGACTTCTGTATGGAGCTCCTGCATTCTTAACAAGTGAACTTGCTCAGTACCATTAGTTTCCAGAGTTTTTTTGGGAGCATAATTGACTTTACAAGGCAGACAACAGTGCTACTTACAAACAGGGACTGTTTCTTCCTTTCCGATCTGTATCCTTTTCTTTGCTTGTCACGCTGAATGGGCTAGAACTTGCGTCCTCTGTTCACAGGCGCGGTGGGAGCAGACATCCTGTCTTGGTGATTTTAGGGGAAGCACCAGTCTTTCACCACTAACTCTGAAGTGAGTTGGTATGGATAGTCGTTTCTTACTCCTGCACTCCAGGACCCAAACCTCTTCAGATCTTGTATATTGACTCAGTGGGCAAAATCTGTTTATAACCAGTACTATATAGTGAAATTCTGAAGAAACGAATTTTCCAGTTTCTTCTTATTTAGAAGAATATTTGAAGCAAAAGGACCCTAGCGCCGTAGCACCATCCTCAGGCGACGTGCAGCAGCGGCAGCAGAAGCAGCAGCCAGTGCGCCCCACCCTAACACGCCCTAACACGGGGCCAGTCCGGCCCTACGAAGCTGGGTGGCCACGAACTGGTCCAGAGTTCAGGCTCCAGACCACCAGTCTGGGGCACCACTGACACTCGTCAGACATGAACAGAATCCGTTTCAGATATGAGGGGAAGAGGTCGAGTCGGAGAGTCGGGGGGGTGAATGCCGAGTCCTGAGGCATGCTCTGGGGGTGGAAGGTCGGAGATTTGGATGTTAAAGCAGAGGCCGTTCACGGCAGCCCGCAGTCCCCAATAGGGGAATTCCCACCCAGAGACGGAGCTGCCGGAGTCCCGCCTGCCAGGCGCCAGCTGAGGCCTGCGTGGCTGCGTGAGTGCTTGGTGGCTCTGCCGGTCCAGTGAGCTGTGCTCCGTCTCAGGCTGCTCCCAGGGCCTCAGCTGTACTGGGGAGACTGTGGAGGGACCTGGGGGGTGGGGTGGGCGCAGACCTGATTTATCCTGTTTAACAGCTCACTGCCCCGTCAAGCTGCTCAAGGCCCGGACAGCACAGACCCACAGAGCTTCTTGGCTGCTCTCTGTCACTGGAAGTTCACAGCGCAGAGCTCATCCTTGAGGCCGCAGAGGAGGGAGGTTTCTGCAGGAAAATGTTCTTTCTGGCCTCAGTTAACATTAGAAAGATGTTCAGGCCGACACAACCTGACTGCACACAGTCTGTGTCCAGAGAGACAAAGGCGTCGGGCTGGGCCGCATGCTCACCACCGTCCCTGCTCTAGAGGCCGTGGAGCAGGGTCTCTCCTCTTCCAGGAAGGTGTGGACCTCACCCACAATGCCCACACTCCCGTCTCACATCTGGGGACATGCCCAGGGTCCAGGGTGTCACCTACATCAGGCCGCATGGCTCACACATGTTCTGATCACATCAGACGCTGTATCTAGGTCAGTAACACCTTTGCCGCAGAGAGCAGACTCCCTGGGCCCTCCTGTGGTGAGGCCTGCACGTGGACTTGACTCTCCTGAGGCCGTGGCTGTAGGAGCCCAGCATCTCCGTGTGCCTGGCACTGCACACAGCAGGTGCTTGGTCTGTCCCCACACTTTACCTGCCCCCGACTCTCTGGCCACAGCTGGAGGCCGACCACGGCAGGGTCTTCAGTCTAACGCTCAGTGTCCAGCTGGGGCCTGCACCGGGGATGCAGAATCAGGAGGCAGCCACTGCCCTTGAGGGGTCAGTCTAGGGAGAAACGGCCTGCAGGCTGGACAGCTGGCTGTCCCAAAGGCTGAGTCCATCTTCAGTCCCCATCCCGGCCCTCGGCCGTCTGTTCCAGTCGGTCAGAGAGCAGAAAGGACCTCTTCTGGGAATGACGAGCAGGAGGGTCGTTGTGGGCTCTGGGCCAGGAGATGTGAGGGTCGAGAAGCTTGGACAGGTTCCTATGTTTCTTCTGCACTGGGGGGCCTGGGGGGCCTGGGCGGCCTCCCTCCTATCTGTGCCCTGGACAGGGGTGTCTGAGACCCCGGAGCCAGGGGTGGGCAGGCTGAGCTGGGAGAAGTGGCCAACGAGGGCGGGAGCAGGCAAAGCCCAGGCCGCGTGTCTGTTGGACTTAGTGCTCCGCAGGCCCGGGTCCACCCTCAGCTTGAGTTTTCTGATGTCCTGTGACCTGGCTCAGCGCATCAGATGGAGGCCAGCGGAAGAGGACTGGACTGGGGGTGGGGGAAAGGGGACAGAGCCATGCTTACTGACCCCACTGTCCAGCAACAGGTCCCTGCATGTGTGTGTGTGGGTGTCCACCCAGGACCTCACAAAGAGCTGGGCGCAGAGCACAGCACCTAGAGGGGCAGCCAAGGTGGAGCCCCTGGAGCCTCAGAGGGGTGCACAGCCAAGGTCACCCAGGCCACCGGGCCCTGGCCAAGGAGCCAGTCCTGTCATGGGCTGGCCACATGTGTGCTGCAAGCCAGCAGTTCCAGCCTCTGCTCAGCTAGAGACTGAGTCACAGAAGAGCAAACCGGTTGTAACACTGGATGACTACCGATCACGATGTTTCACCTCGGCGAGGTCCTCTCCTGGGACAGATGGGGACTCAGTGTGGGGAGTTGGGTCACAGGATCAACACATCAAACAATCAAATGAACACTAACCAGCAATACCTAAAGCTGATACCGTGTTTACCGTGTGCCAGGCACAGTCCTTCTGCAGCCCCACCGGGAGGGGCCCCTCCCTCGATTTCACAGACCGGTTAGGAGGGTGGGATTGGGGGCAGGGGGCCAGGATGCACTGGGCAGTGAAGAACTCGGACTCAGGCCCCAGGCAGGTGCTGGGAGGCGCCGACAGCACAGGGACAGGAGAAGACGTCCTCAGGACGTTGGGGGCATCTACCCAAACAAGGAAAGCTCTAGTCTTGAGCTTGTGCCCTGGGGCACAGAGCTCTTAATTCCAGCTTTCATTACAACGCAGGGACACTGATGGTCATTTATATCAATAAAAATGTGGGAATCAGGGAATAATTTTAGATAAACATAACAAAAGAAAGGATGTAGCTCTGTTAGTGTGAAAAGCAAAGGAGGGCAAGGTCAGCTGAGCTCTTTAGATTTTTAAGGAGAATGAAACCCAACAGTTATGAAGGAAAAAGCTGGGTGCAGGGCAGGCTGGTTGACATCACAAGGTGAGACCAAGGCATGGCCTCATTTCTGAGAGGAACGGCCTCCTCCACCTAGGAACCAGGGGCTCAAAGAGAGCCCTTGACCCCTCCCCAGGGTTGCTCTCTGGGCAGAAAGTGGGCTGACCAGCCCATGACTTGCCCAGAAATCATCCCCAGAACCCTGTCTCCTCTCCGGGCTCCGAGAAGGCAGGGCATGTCCTGGGGGGCCTGCCTCCCCACTAGTCACACGAGGAGGTCAGCCTCCCTGGGCTGCAGGATTGCCCCATCCAGGATCCTGTCAGGACCCTGGGGAGCAGGCAGGGAGGGTAGGAGCAAACCTTACTTCCTCGGAGCAGGGAGCCCACAGGCCCTGCTGAGAGGCAGGGGTCCCCAGGGGAGAAGGAGGGACCAGAAATGTGAGGACTCAGCCCCCACCCACCCCCTGCCCTGGGAGCTGGGCCCTCTCCTGGGTGAGGGAGCCTTAGGTGCTAACTGGGATCCCTCGATCGAAAGGGTGGCTTCTGTTTCTTAAAAAGACCCAGGGTCATCCGGGCTCCAGATGAGAGCTGCGCATGGGCAGAATTGCCAACTGTGAGTCCCTGCCCCCAACACTGATGCTCCGACTGGGATTAATCCCCCTGACTTTAATCCTCGGATGCCCGTTAATCCCTCATCTCTGCACAGCCTGCATGGTCCTTTCCCTGCAACGGCCGGCTTGTTCTCCTCTGAGCTGAGCAGGGGACGCAACAGCAGGCGTGTGCGCTGGGAGTGGGGGCTCTGTTCATGCCTCCCAAACACAAAGGCAGATCTGTAAAGCCAAGTCCGCACACGGCACGGACAACCCCACAGAGGCCCCCGCACAGGGTGCACATCGGGCTCTGCTCTGCCGGGACGAAGTGGGTCACAGGAGCTTCGGGAGACAAGGTCCCTGAGCAGCAGGACCTGAGGCTGAACAGCAGGGAGGGAGGGACTCATGGTGCTGCCTGAGCAGACCCCAGCCCTATCCACCTGGGTGCTGATAGGATGTGGCCCCCTGGTTCTGGCACCGCTCACCCATTTCCTCAGCTCCAGGCCGGGTCCGTGTGTCTGGGGGCTGCACTCGGGGGACAGGCAGGGGATGAGGACGGGGTGATGCTCTGGGCCTAGGTGGTCAGCTGGCCGGGCTTCTAGAGGCAGCCTCATGGACACGGCCAGGGGATAGGGCCTGGCCCCCTCCCTCCCCACCAACCGGGCTCAGGCAGAGAGTCCCCGACCCCATGGCATCACCCACAGGCCCCAGGACACTGCCCTGGAGGCTGTGTGGTGTTTAAACCTCAAAAAGTGGAAGAAACATGTTTCTCAGTCACCAGAACCCAATTATAACAAGAGTGAATCCTTTTAAAACCAAGTACAAAGAACGGAATCAAAAGTCCGACCGCAGGGCAGGGCGCTACCCCTGCTGAGGCGCGAGCATGGCAGGGTGGCTGCGGGCGGCCCCTCGCGTGGGGACACAGGACTGGGGGCTGGGAAAGCCCTGCCTCAGAGCAGCACTGAGCCCCTCCCCGGGGGTCGCCGTGTGCATACCCTGAGCAGTCCCCAGGAACATACAGGACCTTCTGCATACATCTCTCAGACAGCATGTGCCCTCCTGGCTTGAGGTTAAAAGCAGGGTGGTTTAAAGGCTATAAAACACGCAAACCTCAAATCACAGCTGGATTTCAGACCTGCCAGCCCTGGAGAAATGGAAACCTACTCCAGTACTCTTCCCTGGAGAATCCCATGGACAGAGGAGCCTGGCAGGCTACAGTCCGGGGGGTCACAAGTGCCGGACACAACTTAGCGACTAAACCACCACCACCAACCCAGACGAGGAATAGCTCTGCCGCAGGGCTCAGCCCTAGCACCCAGCGAGCAGTGTGGGGGCACCCCCATCCCCAAGGACCCTGCGGGGGTCTGAGTGCTGACTAGGCAGGTCAGTGCTCTGTGGCTCCTCCTGCTGAACAGGGCTCCAGGCCACAAGCGTGGCCACAGGAGGTCGACCCTGCCATCCCTGGGCAGCCGCCTCCTGCTTGGGGTGAGGACAGTGCTCATCTGCATGGGGATGTAGCCCTGCCAGGCTGCCCTCCTGACCCACCCGCTCCTGGAACACTGCTCGGCGTGTGCCACCCTGGTCCCTGACACCTGCAAGCTTGTGGAAACTGGGCCCTGGGCTGTTTCTGAGCTGTGGCTACAGCCTGGCCACCAGGCTTGCAGGCTGAGCCCCTCAGTGCCTTCTGGCCGCATGCCCACAGGGGCCATCCCCGGACAAGACCCTTCCAAGCCGTCACACATCTCTGAACCTTTCAGCCCATTGCCTCGGTGCAGACGTCAGCTTTTGGTCTGGATGCCTGGTGGACCCATGCCTGTTACTGAGCAGTGTGTCTGTTCCTGCTGACCAAAACACCACCTTTCCTACAGGCCCATCTCTCCCAGGCCTGCGTGCCCTTCCGCTCCCGTCACAGGTCCACACTCCACCCAGCGGTGCGCTTCCACACAGGCTTCTTTCCCTTTCCTCTCCTGCCTTCTGGGTCATTCTGAACAATACCCCGAGCCTGCACCTCGGGGTGAAGGAAGCGAGCCCAGCCTTGGCCCTGCCGCTGGTCCCCATGGCCCTGGCTCCTGATCGGGTTCCCAAGGTCACCCTCTGCAGCCTGGACTCAGCCTGGGTGGTGGGCCGGCTGCCCTCCTCCACAGGGTCTCCTCTGGCTCTACACTGTGGGGGTGGGGTCTCTATGCAGGAAGGGTACAGAGGGAGCAGATTCTATGTCACCCCAGGGTGAGAGGGACCCCGCTGCCAGGTCACACTCAGGAACAGGACACACGCAGGTGCAGGACATGTGGGAGCAGGACACACTCGGGGAACATGACACACTCAGAAGCAGGACCCACATGGGAACAGGACACACATGGGAACAGGACACACGCAGGAGCAGGACACACTTGGGGAACATGACACACTCAGAAGCAGGACACACATGGGAGCAGGACCCACATGGGAACAGGACACACATGGGAACAGGACACATGCAGGAGCAGGACACACACGGGAGCAGGACACACGCGGTAGCAGGACACACTCGGGAAACATGACACACTCAGGAGCAGGACACACGCGGGAGCAGGACACACAT
The DNA here is from genome assembly GCA_006410615.1 of Neotragus moschatus. Classification (NCBI taxonomy): domain Eukaryota; kingdom Metazoa; phylum Chordata; class Mammalia; order Artiodactyla; family Bovidae; genus Neotragus; species Neotragus moschatus. The sequence continues at coordinate 19,812 of SJYA01006854.1, forward strand.
GGGAACAGGACACACATGGGAACAGGACACACGCAGGAGCAGGACACACACGGGAGCAGGACACACTCGGGGAACATGACACACTCAGAAGCAGGACACACATGGGA
>SJYA01006856.1:0-16774 GCA_006410615.1 Neotragus moschatus
ACTTTCTCCACCAGCCACATGCAAGGTCTTTTAGGTGGTGGCTTCACTTGGGTCACTGTGAGTTAGTATTGCCAGCTTGTTTCTCCTCCCTACATCATTCACGACTTGGAACACACTCTGATAAGAACACACTGCAACGAAGGAAAGAGCTGTGACCAGTTAAGACGTATGTGGACAAGATCGCAGCCTGAACTTTGGGAGCTGCTTTTAATTCCAAAAGCTGCTGTTGTCTTAAGCACTTACATTATGGCCTGAAAAAGACAAATAGTCTTCTGAAAATATCTCTACAGGAAGAGCCTTTTCCCCAGTACCTATAAAACATTCATAACACCTTCATTGTGCTGTAAATCCTTAGCAGGAGTTGATAACAGTGTATGAATTTTTAATGTAACATTTATAAATGGTTATTAAAACTATCCTTAAAGTAAAGTGTCAGTTTATTTTTAATTAACTGTTGGCTATTTAAGCTCCCAGATGGCCTGGGGAGAGACCAACAGGCCCACATGTCAATTACCTTCCCTCCTGCCCCATCTTTAACCCCTTGCTGTCTGCTCTCATGAAGGCCAGTGCATGTAAGCTCTAATAACTTTATGACATTTGCAGATACTGTGTCAGGAATGTCTTATAAAATGGTCCTGGAGTCAGCTATCATGGCTGCAAAAAAACAAAACAAAACTGAGGAAAGCATCACCCATCCTGAATCTTCACAGCCCAAGACAACTTGTACATACCTACGCCCAGCAAGAAAAAAAACTGGGGCAAAAATGGGTAGATTCTAAAACACTAGATCTGAGACTCAGGATTCCACCTCAAGTTCAGGGGCATCCATCCTACATGTGTGGTCCTGAGAAGATTTCAGCTTCCTGGAACGGACAGCTCTTTCTCACTTTGTTGTAAGCATCAAATTAAACCTGGGCATGAAAATATTTTATGACTATGAAAAGCTGTCCACACATATGGTCTGCTCTTTTATCATCTTCAAATTATTCATAATGTTTCCTCATGGTTTCCAGATAAGAACTTCCCCCAGGTTTGAATATTTCATTTTCAGGACTTCAGAAAACACGAAAACCCATTTTGTCTGTTTGCTTTAGAGTGCCATTCTTTCCTAGAGTTGGAAGGATGATTTCACTCAGGGTACCTACTCTCTCCGCGTTATCACCTGAGAAGGCCTGTGTGACTTCGAATAAAGCAGTCCCAGGAGCAAGAAGGTTACTATGCATTGTAGTTAGAAGATCCAACTGTTAGCAAGATGGGCTTGGTTCCTTTTGGGTCTCAGATTCTCCAGATACGTACATTTTGCTGATACTCACCAAGACGTGTGGAACAGATTCTATTGGCAACCTGGGTTGTGATTCTTTGACTATGTTGTACCACACATCCCAACATTTCTGCCTTCCCTTCATTTGCTTCCAGATAGCATTACCCAGCCAAGCATGGGGGATATAAGAATCCAATAATCTGGCCCTCACAGGATACATGTGAATGTGTATAGGTTTGGGAGCACATGTGTTTAAGTGTGCGCTTGTATTAATATAAACATGCACGTGTCTGACATCAGTCTGGAAGACTTCTTAATGTTCCTCAACAAATGGAAAAATTAAATCCGGGCATGCACTCAAATTCCTTAGAATAGTAGTCAAAGCCCTTCATGGGTAGCTTGGGATTTGTCTATGGTTCATTCTCCTACCAATGCAGCTCTTCCACTTTGGGCTTTAGAAAGACTGAATTACTCACCATTCCTCTGAATGAACCACACTTGCTTTATGCATCATAGAACTTGCACATACTGTTTCTAAGGCTAAGTGAAAGGTGCTTAGTTGTGTCCACCTCTTTGAGACCCCATGGATTATATAGTCCATGGGATTCTCCAGGCCAGAATACTGGAATGGGTAGTTGTTCCCTTCTCCAGGTGATCTTCCCAACTCAGGGATCAAACACAGGTCTCCCACACTGCAGGCGGATTCTTTACCTGGGCTCATGGAATGCCCAGGGAAGCTAAGCCACGAGGGAAGCTAAGCCACCAGGGAAGCCTCTACAGCTAGGAGTGTTCTTTAATCCCTGGAGAATGTCTAACCATTCTTCAACATTCCTCTCAGCTGCTGATCTCTGGAAAGTCTGTCCTTCACATATAACGCCTGTGTTTCCTCCCATTATGACATTTATCACATTACATGGCAATTTCTTGCTTATGTTTTTGTTTCTTTTATGAGTGTGAGCTTTGGTAAAGCACAGACTAAATGTCTTGCTTGTCTATCTGCCAGTGTTCATACAGCAGACACACATCAATCACTTGCTGAACAAGGAAGAGTAGATATGTTCCGATACAGGCTTTGCAACTTCCACTGGTCACATTAAAAAGGCAAAATGATTAATTCTCTTTTGTTTTATGCTGCTGAATATTAACCATGAGTTTATTTTGTGATTAGGAATGATGATGTGTTCAACTTATTTCAGACAGAATAAACTTGAAATGTTTGCAAAACATCTGAGTTCTAATTGGAAGAAAACTGTATGTTTGGTGGAAAGGGTTTGGGCCGTGACTACGCATACAAGGCACTTCTGAGCACAGTATGACTAAATGCCTGTGCAAAGAGAGGAAAAAAAGAATATAGAAGAGAAAACTAGACTTGGGGTTAAACATAGCAGATTAAACATAGACTTTTCCTTGATCTTTTTCAAACCCTCCTAAAATGATAAAATGATACTGATGGACCAAAAAAGAAATAAATCTATGACATAAAAGAGAATGAGAGAAGGGCTGATAGATAAGGAGAAATGTCAATGGAATTATAATAGTAAAAGCCTGTGGGTGAGTAGTCACTGAGCCCATCAGAGAGGGCTGAGTGATTGGTATGGAAATCTGGAAGAGTCAGGCAATATGCAACTCTGAAGTCAGGAACAATGGCTAGAACTGTAAATAAGAGGGTTTGTTGAATTCAAATGTGTATGTATTGAGCAGTTGGGTGTGTGTGTCAGTCACTCAGCAATTGAACAGCTAGACCCTCAGAACTCGTGTACACCTGTGGCGGATTCATGCTGATGTATGGCAAAACCGGTACAATATTGTAAAGTAATTAGCCTCCAATTAAAATAAATAAATTTAAATTAAATAAAAAAGAAAAACTTCAAAAGTCTGTCACGCTTTTATAAAGCAAGACAGGAGATTTACTCTCTTAATAGTTGATTCAGAGGGGCTGCAGTGAGTAGCCTTTCCTTTCTTCAGGGGATCTTCCCAACCTGGGGACCGAACCCAGGTCTCCAGCATTACAGCAGATTCTTAACCAACTGAGCTATGAGGGAAGCCCATTCTCAGGAACACTAGGCAAAAATGAGGCGAGACACAAAGCAAGATATGGAAGACACATACACTGATTGGAAGTCTGCTCCCACTTGGTTTCCAGAATCCTGGAAACGAGGTTTACGTTCTCCAGACACTCATCGCTGGGGAAAGTGACTGGTCCAAAGGAAGAGACTTATATTAGCAGTCATCTGTTAATATAAAGGTCAAGTTCTGTCTCCACCACCTTTCAGTAGAGCCCACAAGTGTACAAGCATGCATTGCTCCACGGACACTTCTTAGTAAGATAGATAGATTAGCGAGATTGTAGGTATAAATAAAATATAGATTTAAAATTAAAGCTCTTATGAAAGAGATCAAAACAAATGTATATTATAAAAGGAAGGTCAAGGAAAATAAAAATAATGTAAATACCACAAAGAAATGCCTGGGAAAATATAATTATTCCTTTGTGAGAAAAAAAGATATTTAATCANTACAAGCATGCATTGCTCCACGGACACTTCTTAGTAAGATAGATAGATTAGCGAGATTGTAGGTATAAATAAAATATAGATTTAAAATTAAAGCTCTTATGAAAGAGATCAAAACAAATGTATATTATAAAAGGAAGGTCAAGGAAAATAAAAATAATGTAAATACCACAAAGAAATGCCTGGGAAAATATACTTATTCCTTTGTGAGAAAAAAAGATATTTAATCAATGAAACATACACAAAATGTTGCAAAAATGTTATAGAGCAAAGGAAAATTATCTTGAAAATTGAAAACACAGAAGCAAAAATTAAACATGTAGACGCATGAATATATGTGTGTATGTATGTGTGTGTGTATATATATATATATATACACTCAAAAGAATGATGCAATGTTAAAGAAAATCTCTCAGAAAGTAAGAAGAAAAAAATATATATATATAATAGGAAATAAAAGATACAATAGAAGATTAATACAGAAAATCTAATATCTGACTAAAGTAAGTTGCAGATAACAGACATAATGGAAAGAAGGTATTTACCAAAGAAATAATTCAACAAGGGCTCATGGAATGCCCAGAATATCAAAATATAATCATTATAAGATTTCAGAACATGGCAAATAAGTCAAATATTGTTAAAGCTTCCAAGAAATATGAAATAGATCATATATAAAAGGACTGGGAATTAGAATGGCATTAGGCTCTCTAAAAACAATATTGGAATCTGCCAGACAGTAGTGTAGTATCTTAAAAATCCTGAAAGAAATTCATTTCACACCTAGAATTCTATACACAAACCATTATTTAATAACAATAACAACATTTTAGACATCCAGGGGATAACACAAAAACTTAATCATTTTGTACAGTTCTTAAGGAGAGTGGAGGATGTCTGAGGAACGCATAGGCAAGAAATTGGCAATCCAACCTGAAAGAGGTGAAAGCAAGTGCCAGTATAAGACTGAGGAGTGTCTTACAGTGTCCATTTTGACCTAGGAGTGTCCTAGGTCAAAAGCTGCGAGCAGCTTCCGGACCAATAGTGCTGAATAGAGGAGGTGAATGGCTGCCAGACAAGGGAAAGGAAAAGGAATCAACACACCAGTGTTACCTGATGTATTTCAGTACATTGAGAAAAATGGTTGAGACTGAATTAGTGATAAAAACACAGAAAAGTAATCAATGCAAAAAAAAAAGATTTCAAGAAAAGTTTTATATATGTGCATATATATACACACACAGAACACAAACACATAATCCTAGCATGCTATGTACTTCAGCCGTGAGCAATATTTATATTGTCATAATAATCTGAACTATAAATATAAATATAAAATTGATCTAAATATATTAGAACAATGGACAAAATAATTTAAACTGGCAGATCATGTTAGAATACAGAAGTCTTTCACAGTATGACTTCAAGTCAGCTAAACATTTTTATAAACAAACGAAACAGCATGTCCTTGTGTCCTAGGATAGAGATAAACATTTGAAGAAATCATGAAAAAAAGTTGAAAGACGCTAACTCTGGGAAGAAGTACAGTGGAGAACTAACTTCTTCTTTTTAAAACTTGAATTATTTTACTTTTTAAACTATAAATATTTTGTTTAAATATTGTACACCAATAAAAGGAGGAGGAATTTGGGTGGAAAAACACATATAGAAAGGTCCGGAAGATAAAAATAGGATCATAATCAAACATTCTTGTGCTAAGATGGGAGAGGACAGAATTCCAAAAATAAGGGGCAAGTGAGAAATGCTTCAGAGATTCAAGTCAGGGTGAGGACTGAGGAAAATTTATTGAATTTGACCATTAAAGGGCCATCGATAGCATCAAGAAGGGCTGCTTCAGAAGGTCACTTGAGATTGCTCCAGGTTCTGGCTGAGAAAGGTCTTGCAGATAAATTAAGGATAAATCAGACCCTTCTACCCTGGAATCACTATTCATCTGATCAACTCAGCTGTGGTCAACCTCTGGTGGGAATTTTTTGATCTTGTAGGTAAACAAAAAGGAAGATAAGAATCGTTCTTTCTCAGGCCAGAGAGTTGCAGTTTCTCCCAAGGATCAACTCATCAACAACTGGTTATTGAGCTGCTCCTGTGCTTTGTGTTCTGGATGCAGGGGGAAAAGAATAACACATAGTTTTTGCTCTTATGGAATATATGCTCTGTTTAGAGAAGAAAGATACCATCAGACAAAATAAAAGACTATAGATGGGCATGGAGAGTTGAATTATAAATGTATAATTTAGATTTCAGCTATTATAAAGGCTCATGAGAGCAAAACAGCCAGGAAGCCTCACAGAGAAAGTCTAGGACTGAAACGAGACTTGATGGGATGATGAGAGGGAAAAGGTGATGAAAGACGAGAAAGAGCTGCTGTGGAGTTTAAGTCAGATGTGTTTCTCCAGGCACAAGCTCCAGTGTTCAGACCCCCTTTCTGAATGAATGACAGCCTCTCTTTCTGTTTCAGTTCTGGCACAGAGTAGGAGGGAGAATTTGGACTAAGCCAGCTTCCCTAGGTCTCACTGACAGTGTCTTTGGTGATGGCCTTAGGTGATGGCACTGAGGACCCCATCCTATAGGGACATGGTATTTTTGAATTGTAAAACACAGCAAGAAAGCAAGCAGTGCTGGAATGTGGGTTTGGGATGTCAGACTATGTGACTGCTACTCATCATTCACTTGATTCAGTGGATTCACTCAGTTGATGCACGTATAATAGGTCAGATTTCTAAGGGAAATAAGGCAGGCATTGTACCAACTAAGATAAACATTCTACAGTAAATCATGCAAGTAATCATTTAATCAGGCCATTAACATAGCCCATCAGGGCTGGCATCATCTGCTGTCCATCTCCTTCAACCTCTCATGTTCCAGAGCTCTGGCTGGGTCATCACTCAGACCTTCTCTCATTCCAGGAACACGTTCTGCTTCTTCTCTGTGCTCTCCTCTCTCTATTCCCATTCCTCTTCACTCTTCCTCCTTCTCCAGATTGTAGTTAAAATGTCCACAGCTCAGGGAAGCTTTTATTGAAATCCCAGTTAGGGTCAGGTTACCCTACTATCACAGCATCTAACGATCCTCTCAGTTCAGTTCAGTTCAGTTCAGTTGTGTCCGACTCTTCGCGACCCCATGAACTGCAGCATGCCAGGCTTCCCTGTCCATCACCAACTCCCAGAGCTTGCTCAAACTCATCTCCATTGAGTCAGTGATGCCATCCAACTATCCCATCCTCTGTTGTCCCCTTCTCCTCCTGCCTTCAATCTTCCCCAGCATCAGGGTCTTTTCCGATGAGTCAGTTCTTCGCATCAGGTGGCCAAAGTATTGCAGTTTCAGCTTCAGCATCAATCCTTCTAATGAATATCCAGGATTGACTTCCTTTAACATTAACTGGTTTGATCTCCTTGAAGTCCATGGGACTCTCAAGAGTCTTCTCCAACACCACAGTTCAAAAGCATCAATTCTTCGAGCATCAATTCAATTCTATGTCTCTCTTCTATAGCAATATTTAAAAGTGTAAAAAGGAATTAAATATGTGATTTAAGATCTGTGGTTCCTTGCTAAAATGTACACCCCAAGAGCAGACATCTTTATATTTTATCATTGCAACCCTAAGACTTAGTATGAATATCTGCCCATAATAAGCTTTCAATGTACATTTTCTGAATGACTAGTCAGATGTAAATAAAAGCTATTTTCAGGATGTTTCAGAATGCATGGGCAGCAATTTATCCTGATGAATCTCTAACTTCCTTTAACAACCTGTTAGAGATCCATCTTCTCCAGGTTTATTCAGCCATCTCTGCTTGCAAGTTCTTAAAGTTATCTCACAAATGTCAGAGCTAGAACCAAATTACATAATCTTTGTCCACTGTCACCAGGAACCAAGGCTTTTCTTTTTCTTTATTTTTCAATTTACTTATAAAATCAGGGTGTGAGGAGGAAGGCTACTCTAATATGGCCATTTATTGTAGTATAGAAATAACTAGTAATTATGCTCTCTAAATGAACTTGACTTTACGGCTGGTGTCAGGTTTTGCTAAGTGCCCTGGGCCCAACAGAGACTAATTAGGCCTGAATTAAATATTAAAGCTTTCTGACACCCAGGTTTTGACGGTGACAGAGAGAAAAAAATCCTGTAACCTAATCTGCACCCAACAGGCGTAATTTATGTTCACTTCTTATAACAAAAGAAAATCCAATTATATAGCTGGCAGGAAGATATATTTAAAGAAGTTAATGTAAAAAATTGCATAAACACACATGGAGTACATAAAATAACACAAAAAATATCAACAAATAGCTCTTGTTTGCCATCACCTACATCAAATGCCTGCTGATTGTCCCCCTATAAACCTATGTTTGCAGAGGAAATAGCTTTTTGCCTATTAATGTGTTTGATGTCATATAAAGGCAGGGAGTCGGCCATGGACCTTTGGCTGGCAAAACTATGATCATGCCGTTTGACTCAGGAAAGGCCTATTGTGTGGAGACCTCATTCACGATCCATCACAGGACCACAGCTTTCTGTTCTTTCAGGTACTGAGCTTGTTAAGGCGCAACCTGCTTCTCACCGATGAGGCACAGCTAGGAAACGCAGTCAGCATGCCAGTTCAGTCCCTAACCAGATGCATGATTTTAGATGAGCCATCGAGCCCCTGGGGCCTTCTCTTGTCCTTTCCATAACATGTGGCCTGTCATGCTGGTGGCCCCCAGTTCTGAGTGCTGATGCAGCGCTGTGGTTTTCAGCACCCACAGGAAGCAAAACTGCAAACAAATTGTACCTAGTGTCTGGATGATAAAACAAAACAAAACCCAGCATTTTACTAGTACACATATATTTTATAAGCCCAAATGTGTGCTGTTTACTTGAAGTCTCTTGGTGAGGGAAAAAGACCTGTTTTTAATATAATGTTTCTATAATGGAAAAGTTCAAATATAAACAGAAATAGAACTGATGGCATAAGAAACCCCCAGACACTCATTACTCAGATTCAATAAGTCAACTAATGGCCCATTCTGCTTCACCTTTCCTCTTCCACACCTCATTTTTTTGGGAAGCAGATACCCCTCCCTATATTATTTAGTCTGTAAACATTTCATATGTACATTCAAAATGTAAGGACTCTTTAAAAAAAATGGGGACATCAAATTTAAAATTAATGTTAGGTCCTAAATGAAAAAAAAGTTATTTTGACAAACAATATAGGAATGAGAAATTCGAAATGATCATTATTTGTGGGTCAACCTCAGAATCCTATTTGTTTTTAGTTACATTTTTATGGTAGGATATGAGGTCCTGAGAACACAGAAAATACTTTCAAATAGAAGTCTTTCAGCAATGCACCTGGCAATATCAAAGAATCTTTTTCAAGTGAGCCAGGTTAAGAAAAGATCTTGAATGCTACCTTTTAAAAATAAAACAAGTTACTTTAGCAGCCAATCATAGTTCTCTCATTTTGATAAAATGCAACTTACAACATCTGGGGTACATGTTGCTTATCATTCTTTTTGTTATTATAGTTTGCAATAGATTATTTTATAATTTTGAAAGAGCTACTACAGGACTCTGCACAAAGTATGCCCTCAATAAGGATTTATTGAAAGAAAAATGAACAGGTAAAAATGATATTTTAATCAAATATTTGTGAAACAGTGAGAGATCGGTTGAAAACTCAGAAATCAGTTCTTAAAGCCACTGAAATCCTAGATGAGCACAAAGTCTTAGAACAATGATATGGTTCAATAAATGTAAGATATCACATTATTATTATTTTATTACTTATTATTAAAGCTAGATTACTGGATATATACCCATCTTCTTCAGCCAGCTACTACCTATTAAATTTAGCAAAATTTGAAAATAAAGAGAAACTGAATTCAGGGTGCAAAGCTGAAGAAGAAGTATACCACATTGTCTAAGAGGGAAAAAATAGATAAGAATACTGTGCTGCAAATCAGGAGACCTGGGTTCCAGACCCTCCTTAGCTATCACTGACCTTAGTTATCTTGGATGATCATTTCCATCCACGACGCTCTAGAAATACAATTAAATATTGAACAAAATAACCGTCCATGCCTCTTTCAGTTCTTACCTCTGTGGTTTATAACATATGGGCGGTGGGGACTAATTAAATAGGCAACAGGAGGGTACATCGTTTGGGAAATATTTTTTCAGTAGCACTGGGGCCTGTCTGAATATGTGGGGGCAACTTAGAGTTGGTGTCAGCCCATCTCTCCAAATTGGGCTGCCACACTTGTGTTAAAAAAAATAATTAGAATATGGGTAGTCCCAGAGTTCTTTTGAATTACACAGGAAGGAGGGCCTTTCTGAGTTTATTAGAAGGGAGGGTGATTTCCCTACGAAAGGGTGGTGTAATCAATTTGGAGACTATTAGAACCCTTCATTCCCTGGTGTGAGTGCAACAGCCTTCAAAGCCAGACTTATTTATTTATTTTCCCATTTTCTTCTCCTGCCCCCTCCACTGAAGCACATTATGAAATTATGGAAAGCCATTTTCTATCCAAAGGCAGCTGGTTGCCACGGGTTACGAGAGCCTTATCTGTCCCCAGGGTGATTTTGCTGACTGAAGCCATTACAGGTGGGAGGGGCTGAAGAGAAGGAGGGAGAGGCAGGCAGGACCAAATCCTCCAGAGATGGGGCTCTTCTGAATGTGTTAGGATGCTGCCTCTGAGGCCCAAGGGTCTCATATAGGCCTGGCATGGAATACGAACTTGTCTGAGGCAAGGGAGGTTGAGGGAAAAGGGGTAAATAAGTGTTCTGTAAAATGCTTGGAAATATATTTCAGATGATGAGAGGACTAAAAAGGTCACAGCATGTTGAAAGTCAGGAATCACCTCATTAGAGACTGGATCTCTCTCTCTTTCTCTCTCTCTCTTCTCCCCCTTCTCCACTCTGAATACTGTTTGTTCTTGCTGTTCAGTTGCTAAGTCATCTGCAGCTCTTTGTGACCATATGGCCTGTAGCATGCCAGAATCCTTTGTCCACCATCTCCTGCAGTTTGTTTAAATTCATGTCCATTGAGTGGATGATGCTGTCTAACCATCTCATCCTCTGCTGCCCCTGTCTCCTTTTGCTTTCAATCTTTCCGAGCATCAGGATGTTTTACAATGAGTCAACCTAACCCTGTTAAATAGTGTTCTTTTAAAATAATAGCAAATCAGATTAAGAAGTCAGTGTAGTTTTCCATTGGATATTGAATTACTTCCACATTCTCCTACCCCCAGTAAGAGCTCATTCAATCTCTGTTTGAATTCCTAGACGGAGAGGGAGCTCAGTTCCTCTTAAGTCATTCTATTCTAAGTTTATCTGCATTAATATTGATAATGAAGTCTAATATTTATTTGATAATTGCTACATCTTGGCCTCCAGACTAATTGCTCTTATTTTACCCTCATAACTAAGTCTGACTCTTTGCGACCCCGTGGACTGTAGCCTACCAGGCTTCTCCGTCCATGGGATTCTCCAGGCAAGAATACTGGAGTGGGTTACCATTTCCTTCTCCAGGGGATCTTCCCGACCCAGGGATTGAACCCAGGTCTCCCGCATTGGAGGCAGATGCTTTAACCTCTGAGCCACCAGGGAAGACACTCTCATTGATAATGAAGTCTAATATTTATTTGATAATTGCTACCTCTTAGCCTCCAGACTAATTGCTCTTATTTTACCCTCATAACTAATTAATGAAATTGATATACCTATTTCTCAGATGAGAAAACTAAGGTTCAGGGCCATATATCACAAAAACTAGAGAGGTTTAAATTTGAATTAGTGTTTGAAGGATTCCAAAGTTCTGCTCTTTCAACTGTGCTAATATGCATATTGCATGCTTATGTCCTCTTTCTCTCTCTAAGGCTAAGCATCTCTATTACTCCAGTTTCATGCCTTTATTTCCATCACCTTCCTGGTGACCTTCTGGGTCGTCTCCCTTTGCAAATATCATCCATATATTATCATGTCCTAAACTATTTATTTAGTCTAGGCTGTGGCCACCTAATGAAAAAGCCTCTCTTCTAGTCTCCAATTTCTACTTCTATTAATTTATTCTGAAGCAAATATATTTTTTCTGGTCTCCACATGTACTATATTCCTGAAACACTTTGAGCCAGCTGAAAGCCTCGAGCCTATTTCACCCCTGCTGAGTTTAACTTATGTTCTTCTACCTTCTGTATTTTTTAAGTGAATTGTGGCAGGTGTTTACATTTCTTCATGTGAAATTTCATCCGGTTAGTTTTCTCATTCCAGGTAATGGAAACCTCTTTACATACTAATCTTTTCATGCAACATATTTGATTTGACCAACAACCTATGACTCATTCCCTGTCATAAATTAAAATAGTATGATCATTATCAATAAAGCAGACAAAGATGTAACCTCCTGTACAGAAATCAACAACTGATATCAGATTACCTAGTAAAAGGATATTGGAACAGGACACAAAAGGAAGATGTGCTTTTGGGAAAAGACTGGCTAAAAATGGCATCAGTTTCTAGCTACATGGTTGCTAGCAGCAAGTAGGGTAGAGGAAGGTATTCTGTGCTAAGAACCAAAGCTAAAAACATGAAAGCCTCTATGAACACTGGCTCTCTTTACACATAATGCTGAGAGTGCTTTTTAAATTACTTCAGAAATCAGACAAACATTAATTCAGTTAGCAAATAACTAATAGCCCCTACCAGACTGGTATCAAAAATGTCTTTTTTAAAAAATAATTTATTCCACAAGTCTCTGTCCTTATAGTTGTTGCCCTCATGGAGCTTACCAGAGCAGTGGGGGGTAAAAAGAAAACCCACAAACTAATTGTGATTAGGACTATAAAGAAGATAATTGAGTTTTGAATGGGTGGAATAATTTAGATTAATAATTTCAGAATGCTTCTCTAAAGGAATAACTTTTAAAATAGACCTGAAGGATCTATAGTTTTATTTGGGTGAAGAATAGGGAACAAAAAGATTGTTTCTGGTAGAAAGTTTTGAGAGAAAAAAAGGAAATTTTAGGGAACTAAAAGAGGAAAAAAAAAATAGCCAAAGAGCAATGAGCAAGGAGGCTGGTGAGCTGGAAGGTGTGAAATGCAGATAGGAGTAGGTCACACAAGGGCTTTGCATAAGAAGCTTGCGTATTATTCTAAATCTAATTAGAGTCTATAGAAGGGTTTAAGAAAAAGATAACTTAATTAGATTTGTATTTAAAGAAGACAGATTTGGCTGTGATGTAGAAATAAAGTGAAGGAAGTCAGGAATGAAAATAAGTAGACAGTTAAGGGGTGCTGCAGGGTCGAGATCATGGGAGACGTGGTGATAGCTTAAATTTGAGTAGTACCATTGAAAGAGGGAGCAATATTGAGGCTCTTTTCAGGTAGGTTGCATGGGTCTTGGTTTTGAATGTGGAGTAAATGGTAAGTAAGCAACACATCAAAAATTATAGAATTCCAGTGGTCCCAGGGTTTTTCCTTAGAGGATGTACAGCCTTCAGGAAGATCAGAAANGAGGGAGCAATATTGAGGCTCTTTTCAGGTAGGTTGCATGGGTCTTGGTTTTGAATGTGGAGTAAATGGTAAGTAAGCAACACATCAAAAATTATAGAATTCCAGTGGTCCCAGGGTTTTTCCTTAGAGGATGTACAGCCTTCAGGAAGATCAGAAAGTGAAAGTGCAAGTCACTCGGTCACGTCTAACTCCTTGTGACCCCATGGACTGTAGCCCACCAGGCTCCTCTGTCCAGGGGATTCTCCAGGCAAGAATACTGAAGTGGGTGTCATTCCCTCCTCCAGGGGATCTTCCTGATCCAGGGATCGAACCCAGATCTCCTGCACTGCTGGCTGATTCTTTAATAACTGAGCCAACAGGGAAGGCAAATATGCACACAGATAGGAGAGACCTATCTCAAGAGGTGGGGGAACGCAGAAGGAGCCCAGTTCGTACTGGAGGATCTGAAGGAAGACTTCACAGAGGTGGTGGCATTCGAAGCACGTCTTAACACAGGGGCTACATTTCAGGATGCAGAGATGGAAAAGTAAACACCATTATAACTACGCAGATGTGTAATTTCATCTCTATAGACTTTTATGTAGTTACGCATTTGACACAATATACTAAATGCCTACAATATGGCAAGAAGGTTACACGATTTTAAAAAGATTCTTTGATGTGGACCATTTTTAAAGTCTTTACTGAATTTATTACAATACTGCTTCTGTTTTATGCTTTGGTCTTTTGCCTGCAAGGCCTGGGCATCGTAGCTCCCTAACCAGGAATTGAACCAGCACCCCCTGATTGGACCGTGAAGTCTTAACCTCTGGACCACCAGAGAAGCCCCAAGAATTGTATACATTCTAATGCAACATTTAATGTAGAAGTAGATATTCATTTTTACCCATTTTATAGAAAAAGGAAGTTATAGAATAAGTAAGGTACTCAATAGTACACAAGTGTATACATAATTGAGCCTGTTCTGAAGTTAAATCTGTATTAAAAAAATTAAATTCATAACTACAACATTTGTCCCTCAGTACTCTATGCCTTATTTTTTCATAATACTTATACTATCTAATGTAATACAAATTAAAAAAAATTATCAGCCTCTACCACAGGAATATTAAGCCCTTGAAAGGTCAACATTTTCCTGTTTTGTTCACCTCCCAATCCTCAGCACTTGGGTGAAGACTATACACTCAAATGATTCAGTGGGAGGAACAAATCTGAAACCTGGATGATTCTAAACCCATTTTCCTCCCACTAACCAAGATCTGCTATCAAATAGGAGTATATCAGTTTTTAATGTTATTGATCTAGTTTTACCAACTCAATCTATATTTGATATTATCTTATTTCTTTTTATTACCCACCAGTCAGTCAAAAATAATTTATTGACCCAATTGCTAGGTTCTCCAGGTGACTATGAAGATATACAAGACAGACGATGCCCTCAGGAAGCATGTGATATATTTGAAGACACATGACATAATCCTTTGAAAGGTTAAATAATACTNGTAGATATTCATTTTTACCCATTTTATAGAAAAAGGAAGTTATAGAATAAGTAAGGTACTCAATAGTACACAAGTGTATACATAATTGAGCCTGTTCTGAAGTTAAATCTGTATTAAAAAAATTAAATTCATAACTACAACATTTGTCCCTCAGTACTCTATGCCTTATTTTTTCATAATACTTATACTATCTAATGTAATACAAATTAAAAAAAATTATCAGCCTCTACCACAGGAATATTAAGCCCTTGAAAGGTCAACATTTTCCTGTTTTGTTCACCTCCCAATCCTCAGCACTTGGGTGAAGACTATACACTCAAATGATTCAGTGGGAGGAACAAATCTGAAACCTGGATGATTCTAAACCCATTTTCCTCCCACTAACCAAGATCTGCTATCAAATAGGAGTATATCAGTTTTTAATGTTATTGATCTAGTTTTACCAACTCAATCTATATTTGATATTATCTTATTTCTTTTTATTACCCACCAGTCAGTCAAAAATAATTTATTGACCCAATTGCTAGGTTCTCCAGGTGACTATGAAGATATACAAGACAGACGATGCCCTCAGGAAGCATGTGATATATTTGAAGNATGTTATTGATCTAGTTTTACCAACTCAATCTATATTTGATATTATCTTATTTCTTTTTATTACCCACCAGTCAGTCAAAAATAATTTATTGACCCAATTGCTAGGTTCTCCAGGTGACTATGAAGATATACAAGACAGACGATGCCCTCAGGAAGCATGTGATATATTTGAAGACACATGACATAATCCTTTGAAAGGTTAAATAATACTAACACACTGATATAATCAATATCCCAAGACTGCATTAAGACAAAATTGAAGTGCCAAAAAGAACAATAAGGATAATAAATATTATGGCAGATAAGAAGACATTATTGAGGATTGAGTTGATCTATTTTGGTTTCATAGAAGAAAATAGCTTTGACCAAGTTATTAAAGATAGGTAAGATTTCCTTAGGTAAGGAAAAAATATGAGGATGACCCAGGCAGGAGCCAAGTAGAAGCAGAAACATACAGGTGAACCTAAATAAATTGGAGGGACAGTATATAGATAAGGCTGGCTGGACCAGGGAATGGGAACTACTGAATTTCTGGGATACTATGCCCACTGTGAGAACTGGAGTTAATTCAGTGAGGTTTCCAAACATATCTTGATATTAAGCCATGACTTAAGATGACTGATAAGTTTTACTTTTGAATTCTTCACGATGGCAAGGTAGGTAAATACCAACACTTCAGTGTCATGCGTGAAGGGTTATGGGGCAGATACTGCCATGGAAGCTTACAAGCCACAGGTCAGAAAGACCCCCTGTTCTGTCGCCAACATGTAGAGAAGGGTCTGCTGGAAACACCACTGGTTCGAGTCTTAGGGCAAAGACCTCGCTCCCTTGCTACTCCAGAGCGCAGTGTCAAGGACAGTGTTGAAGGAGAGCTCCTTGCCGGGCTTTCTGGGGCACATGCCAGCGGTGTAGGAACTTGGTGAGAAAGGCAGCCTCCAGAAGCCACCTCCTTTATGAACTTCAGATGTGACATACGGGCCAAAAGGGGTTCTGGTCCCTGGTGAGGCTGGAATCAGACATCTGGTTCTAACAACCTGCGTCTTCAGGGACAGGCTCAAACCCGTCTCTCTCACCAGCTCACTGACGAACTGAGCATCTCAAATATGCTCTGCGGATTTAGAAGAATGAGCACCGACTCATTCATTTATTTATTCAAAAATGTGTATGTGGTGCCTCCGTTTAAAAGCGGTGTCAGGACAGAAGTTCCCTGGTGGTCCACTGACTGAGAGTCTGAGTTTTCACTGCCAAAGGCCTGGGTTCACTCTCTGGTGGGGCAACTAAGACCCTGTAAGCCATGCAGCCAAGACAAATAAACGAGTAAATGAAAGCACTGGAACTACTATGTGCCGGCACTAACCTAGACATGCGTTACACATCGGTGAATA
>SJYA01006857.1:0-19965 GCA_006410615.1 Neotragus moschatus
GAGGAAGGTGTGTAAAGAGGGAGGAAATGAGTGTGTAGTGAGGGAGGAAGGTGTGTAAAGAGGGAGGAAGTGAGTGTGTAGGTAAGGCAGCGATGGGGCGGTACAGGGCCTGGCGTCTGCATTCCCTTCCGCCTGCACGGTGGTTTAGGAAGATGAAGGTGTGGTACGGGGACGTGCGTTTGGGGTTGGACGATGTCTGGCCTGTCACAGTGCAGTCTTGTTTTTCTTTCTTACCTTCGGGAGCAGTTGGTGGCCACTTTGTGTCCTGTTTGGGGGTAATTGCTCACTCGTGGCCCTGCAGCAGTGAATCTGATGAGCCTATACGCTGATTACAAGCCCCTGCCTTGTACTCGATATGACTGTACTTCTGACCAATTAGTTGGTTTGTAAACATAACTGGATAAACAGAAGCCTTTGGATTTTAGTCCCCAGCCTTCGGTCGTGTGTTCAGACCTGAATTTAGATGAGCTCCATACTTTGCATCTGTTTCTTGTCCCTCTCTCCATTTCCCCCTTTGTCTTCCTGTTGACTGTTTACCTCCACATTTTGAGTTCCAAGAAGCGGTTTTGTCTAATGCACAAGGAAGCTTTAGTCCATAAGGGTCAGCTCTTGGTTTGGTATTTGATGATTTTGTAACTAATCGGAATGGTAGGTCTGAAACCTTGGGGAGACAATAAGAACTAAATTTTTGAATGAGCACTTAAAGTATTCAAAAGCAGTGAAAAGGGATTTGTGTGTTGAGCAGGGTGACAGTTTAATGTGTGTGTACTATTTGAGTATCATAACCTTGAAGAATGTTGATATTTCCTAAGNGAAACCTTGGGGAGACAATAAGAACTAAATTTTTGAATGAGCACTTAAAGTATTCAAAAGCAGTGAAAAGGGATTTGTGTGTTGAGCAGGGTGACAGTTTAATGTGTGTGTACTATTTGAGTATCATAACCTTGAAGAATGTTGATATTTCCTAAGAGGAAATTGGAGCCGAAAGGCCACATGCCTTGTTTAGGGTGACTCAGCTTGTAAGTGATTGAGCTGGTGTTCACATTCCAAGTAAACTTTCCGTCAGACTGTGCTGTAACTCTTCCCCTTTTGAAGGGAAGACCTCCACTTGGATTCCCCTAATGACATTAATACAACAGGAGGAAAGCTGTTTCTAAAGATAACAGCTCAGCCTCATGGTGTGATGCACACCGAGGTGACTCATGAGCCACAATGCGTGCCTTAGTCTGCAGCAGTGCTGCGGCCAGCCTGGCGGCGTCTTGCAGCTTCCAGAACTCCCGCGCTCTGAACTCCCCAGTGTCTGTGTTTCCAGGGAGTGGGACGGTTCCTTCATGGTGCCGCCAAATGGTGAAAAGTAACACTTGGGAAGGTGAAGAACCTGCAGTTGTTTTTCTGAGCAGAAAGGTAACTGTTAATAATACGTGTTGGGTCAGAATTGAAACCTTATCACTAGATTATATAAAGTTGAAAATAAGCCTTTTTATTAGATTCTTATAAATAAGTCTTTTGTTCATTTCCTCCTATGGGAAATACATTAGCAAACAAATATTCTCTTCCTTAGGAAAACAGTCTTTTGTACCTGAATTAAACTGCCAGGTGGTTTGTTTACCATCTCACCTATCTTGTGGGTTTATTGCATGAAATTAATCAATCTCTTTTCTTTTTACATGCAGGCAGCTGTTTTCAACTTCATCACAAGCTTTTCTACAGAGTCAGAAAGTACACAGCTTTTTTCAGTCCATATCATCTGACCCTCTACACAGCCTCAGTAAGTGTCTGTGCTCCTCCGTAGAAATCTGACATTTTTCTGGCCTGGATTTCTTGCTTTACCATGCCATCCTGTGTATGGGATTGCCATTTTAGTTAAGGTCAAGTAGCACACAAATTAGAAACATTGGTAGTTTCTAGTGAATTTTCACTGCAATTTTAAAGAAAGTAACTTATAAAAGCTAATGTCACAAAACAGTAATGACCTGTATGTGAAAGAAATCTATAAAAGAGTGGGTCTATGTATATGTATAACTGCTTTACTTTGCTGTACAGCAGAAACTAACAGCTAAATCAGCTGTACTGTAATGAAAATTCTAAAAGAAAAAAACGCTAACATCACAAAACAGGGGCCAAGTATCTCAAACTCGTGGGCCTTCTGGATCCTCAGGCCCCTTGATAGACCTGACTCACAGGCTGCCAAGACACACTAGTGCAGCCTGGATGATGGATAACCTCTGACCTCTGACCTCTGCCCCTGCTCCCGTAAGGACCTCCCCAGCCTCCCAGGCTGGAAGCTCCAGCTCTTCACATTTCCCCTTCATGTCCAGTTATTTAAGGACCAAGCCACACCAGACAGAGGACATCTTCCTTCTTACCCTTCTCACCAGTCCCATTGCCCGGCCTTTTTTTCATGCGTAGACTGTACAAAGCCACACTTCTCTCCAGTTCTAGTTTCTCATTCCATTGTAACCTGCCCCAGGATTATCTTGGGGATCAGTTTGTTAATCCTCTTGTTGTTGTTCAGTCATTGAGTTGTCTCCAACTCTGTGACACCATGGACTGCAGCACGCTAGGCTCCTCTGTCTTTCACTGTCTGCTGGAGTTTGCTCAAATTCATGTCCATTGAGTCAGTGGCACTGTCTAACCACCTATCCTCTGTTACCCCCTTCTCCTTTTGCCTTCAGTCTTTCCCAGCATCAGTCTTTTCCATGAGTTGGCTCTTCACATCAGGTGGCCACCCTCTAATCAGAGCATTAAACACCTGCTGTGAGGCTCAGGCCCTGTCAGGAGCATTCTTGAGCCTCCTCTCCCCAGCTTAAAGGGCTGGCAGCCACTCAGTACACCTGGCCATTTCCTATTCCAGGGTCTTGCTCTTTTGTACCCTTTGGTCACAATCTGTTAAGATCACACCTGTTTTTTGGGACCCAACTGAAGTAACCACCTCACAAGGGTATTTCCCAGCCTCCTGTGTGTTCCTGTGGTCTGGTTTCACCCGCATGTTTCAGGGTTCATCACAGTCTGCTTTGCATTTGGTTTTGTACACATCTATCTCAGCTGCCTTTTCTAACAAATACTTTGCCAGTAACATCAAAATAGTCAATGCTTTCTTCTTGAACCAAGTGTGATTTTTTTGAAAGAATATCTATAAATAGCATCTGTTTAATTCTAAAGAAGCATTGAAGCCTGAAGTTAAGATTTTAATTCAGATTTTAGCAAGGCTGCCTAGGAAAATGTGCTCAAGTGAGTAGTACACACAAAAGTAAGAGAAAACTAGTCTGGAGAGTTCGGCAGCTTATAAGTTACATGAGCAGTGCTAGAGAGGCTGGTAGATTTTAAGATCTCAAATCGTGTGAAATCAAGAGAGCGTATTAAAGGGCATGCTTTGAAATTGTGGAAAATCTCAAGTTATTTCACCAAAGAACATACTGTTGGCAAAGTTCATTTTGCAGCCAGTCCTTCAAGAAAGGGCTTCTCTGTGGCTCAGACGGTGAAGCATTCGCCTGCAGTGCAGGAGACCTGGGTTCGATCCCTGGGTGGGGAAGATCCTCTGGAGAAGGAAATGACAGCCACTCCAGGATTCTTGCCCGGAGAATTTCATGGACAGGGGAGCCTGGTGGGCTACAGTCTGTGGGGTTGTACAGAGTCGGACATAACTGAGTAACCAACACACACACTTCTAAGAAACGACAGTTCCATGCTCCTCCTGCCTCCCGGAAATAGCAATGTTCCACATTCTGACATCCGAGAAAACAGATGTTAGACACCCAAATGACCTAAAATGGTAACCCCTGCAAGCCCACTGGTCTGTCTCTAATGGAGAAGCGATCCGGCTCGTACAGTGTGTTCCAAGGGCTGGGCTGGCCCTCGAGCGCTGAGCACGTGTCTGGAGGAGGAGCAGGATTGGGAGGTGTTGTGCACTGCTGCGGCAGCCTAACGTCGCCACACCGTCCTGTCGTCCATGAAAGGGGCACGAGACGTACAAAGCACAGATGCTTAGAAGTGCCAGCCGAGCCCATCTCCTCCTTGTGCACCGGGCACACGGGCAGGAAGGCTTGCCCAGTGGCTCCAGTCCTGCAGCTTCTGTGGGGAGAGCTGGCTGCGTGGCTCAGGCCCCACTCCCAGCCCGAGGCTCTGTGCCAGGTCCCCTTGCCTTCTTCAAGGTCCCAACTCCTGGGGACGCGCTCTGTACCATTAACTCCAACTCTCAGCTTCTGTGGGAGAAAAGTAATCATTGCACTGGTTTATCACACTATGATAATTTCCCTAAAAGTTCATGATATGTAATACTTCCTGCAGATAACTTACAGCCCTCTCTGAAGACCTCTAAGATACTAGAGCACCTGAAAGAAGACAGCTCGGAAGCATCGAGTCAAGAAGAAGGTAAACGTTGATTCCCTGGGATGAGTCGTTCCGCACAGCGTTGTTGCAGGGGTGGGTAATAGGCCGTCAGCACAAACCGAGGAACTGAGAGGCAGTGTGGGGACTCGGTGTGTGAAAGGTGGCACTTCAGAGTAGGGGCAAAGGGTGTGTGATCAGTGGCACCGCTGGCTTTCCAGCCAGGAAAAGCTGCATAGTTAGACCCTACTTCCATCGTGCACAGAGCACTTCAAGTGAATTATCTGCCACATATATAAGCTTGATGTAAAATATAAAACTGAGTTTTTAAAGGTTAGTACTCTGGGGCAAGAAGGCGTTCTGGACAAGACAGAGCAGCATGGCCACAGGGGAGATATTTTTGTTCTAAGTTAAAGCTCAACATATGACAGCCACACCGAAGACATTTGCAGGGTGTTTACAGGTGAAGACTACAGCCAGACTGTACAGTCTTCTAAAAAATCATTGAGAAAATCAGTCTGGTCAACAACATACGGAAAGATAAAAATAGGCAATTCACAGAAGAACCTTGAATGGTTCAGCCCCCTGAGTAGTCCAGAAAATGCAAATGGAAAACAATGAGAAATGATTTCATACCCATCAGGTTGGCAGACCGTTTTCAAGTGTGGGAATTATCAAGGGTATGAAGTAAGGGGCTCTCACCCACTGTCAATGGGAGCGCAAGTGGGTGCAAGCGTCTGGACAGAGCTTGAGGCCGTTGTGCACCGCTCCTTGGCACTGCTGCTTCTGTGAATGTTGTCGCCCGTGGGCTCAGGGGCCAGGACTCGGGCCGTCCCGGCAGCTGGGGGGGGACAGCAAAGCCGTGAATGTGACCCGAACGTTTCAAATGTTGATAAAGTCATGAATAGGTTGAGACACGTTCACGCTCATTGGCAGTTAAAATAAAGGATATTTAGAGTAAATTCAAACATGTGGCGCCACTGTGTTTGTGAATACGCAGATGGGTAGTTAAAAACACACACCTCAGCTTACTGCTGTAGGGGATGGACTGGAAGGCAGTGGAGGAAGGCATTTAATTGTTCTGGGACGTCCTTTCCTAATAGAAAGGGGAGAATACAGAGCTGTCCAGGAGGTGGGTGCGTGGGTGTTGGCTTTATTAATGTGTGTTTTTTAATATATGAGGCACTTCGTTTGTTTTCATGGTTTAAAAACAAAAAAAAAAGGCCTGAAATTCAATGTTGTGGTTTTGTAGTTTAATGCTCATGGTCAGCGTTTGTAGTTTTGGACAGATTTGATCTGCTGTTAGGTGGAACATGTTTGAGAGGATGTTTCAGGACGCTCAGTCACTGACTGTGTCTTTGGGAAATTGCTTCTCTGAGGAATTTTCTGTGAGCTTGGAAGCGCTCTCAGTGGTCTGTCAACACTGCTGTGGGCGTAAATCAGCTGTGTCCTCCATCTGGATTTTGCAGAAAGGTGTGGCTTAATAAACTGTTTTTTCCTCCACTCTAGATGTGTTACAGCACACCGTCATCCACAAGAAACACACCGGCAAAAGTCCCCTTGTGCAGTAGGTATCTCTTTCCTGAACCATGAAAGCGTTGCCTGCGTGTAAATCACTGTCGGGTCTGCTTCCTGGGATCCAGTCGCCCTTCTGCCGTTTGCCTGTTTGCTTGTTGCTTGTATCAGCTTTAGCTCACCTTCCTTGCTTCCGGGTGTTTTCTGCTCTGCTCTGCTCTTGTGCTGGCCACGATAGCTGCGTGGACGCTGTTTCTCGATCCTTGCAGCGGTCACCTGGAGGTCCTGTGGTGCGCTGGCAGCTTATGCAGGTCTGCTGGCGGGTGCGCTTGTGCCCCTCCTCCCGTGAGGGCCCAGCAGCCCTGCCGCCTCCCTCAGCCCCTCCTCGCTCACAGACTGCCCGCCATGCAGCTTGATTCTCCTTTAACCCTCATGAAGCCCTGTCTCACTCACCTTTAGAGACGCCCACTCCGTTGTTCCTCATTCCTTCCAGTGTGTCTGAGCATCCTTCTAACTGAAGAACCCTTGAGAATTTCCTATTATCATTGTCTGCCAGTGATGAGTACAGTTTGTTTTTCTCAAGAAGAAATGTCCCTCTCGCCTTCCTTTTTGAAAAACATTTCGCAGATAGGACATAGGACTGCAGGCAGGTAATTACTTCCTGTCAGCTTTCCGAGCGCCTGGGTCACTGTCTCCAGGCCTGTACCTTTGGTTTCTCACTTCATCTCCTCTCAGCCCGGTTTGATTTCTGCCGCAAAGCACCTAAAACCACCTGTGTGACTTTCGACTCTGTCCCATAGCCGCGATCCTCTCCAGGCTCCCGCGGGAGCCTGTTGCCTCTTGGCCCAGGGGCTGTGCGGGTGCTCTGGGCCTGCATGGCCCTAGAACTGGCTGGCTCAGAGCAGGAAGTTCCTTCGCCCAGGGCTCTGCCCTCACTGGTGGGAAGCTCCAATTCCTGTCCCTGGGGAGGTAGCTGTGGGGGTCCCAGGGGGCTTGAGCCTTGGCAGCTCTTGGTGGCGGCCCCAGTGACAGCCCCACAGGCTGGCTTCTCCTCTGCCCATCTGACTTGGCCCTCTCCTTCCTTGCTCCTGCTTCCCAGATGCCCGGCCGTGTCAACCACATCACCCAGACTCTGCTTCTAGGGGGAGCTCAAGACTGCAGGTGGCCATCGTCTCCACCCTGTTACTCTCTGAAGGTTAGGGTGCTTCTCCAAACCCGGACTGTGTGTTTGAATTTTCCCATTGTTTGGTTTTCAGCAGTTCCCTGTGATGAGCTTGCAGCTTCCTTTGAGTGAGCCCCCTCCTCTGTGGCCCTGGGCTCCCACAGATCAGGCTTTCCGCCGCATCCCACGTGCTCTCTCAAGCTTCTTCTGCTGCCACATTTTCCCCCTCTCCACGCCCCAATCTATTTTCTCATGACTAGGTTTCCTCTTCACTGAGTTTTTTCATCTGTTTCCATCCATTGAATTCCTAATTATTAGGAATTATTTTACAGTTCTAGAACTTAAATTTTATTCCTTTTTCTATTTTCCAGTATTCTTCCAAAATTGTGTCATCCTGTAGCTCCTGACCAGTGTGGAGCTCTGTCAGTTCAGAGGCCGTGTCCAGTAATTCTCTGGATTCTCTCTGAGTCTGTTTCTGCAGCCTCTTCCTCTTGATTTCCAGTCACATTATGCTGTCCCTTCCCACGCCTTAGACACACACAGTCTGTATCGATTCTCTCAAGATCGGGGTTAGGACCCCAGCTGTAAGCCATGTGGAATGAGTCCAGAAATAGACGGTGCCTTTGTCAAGCTCCTCAGAGACAGGTACTGATTAATAAATAGGTGAGAATGCTATGTACTGGCTTATTTTCATAGTTTACTTTTTTCCTTAGAGCTATTGCAAGGCATCCTATAAAAGCTAACGCACTGAAGAAAGGGTTGCCATCGCCCCCTCGTTATGTGCTGAGTAGGTGGGGCTCTGAGGATGGGCTTCTCGCGGGCACGGACTCTTTCTTTTGCTAGCAGTGTCGGTACAGTCTGTTCCCCGGTGGATGGGCTCCCCGTGCAGTATGCTGAGCAGAATGGAGTCATGGATTGGAGGAAGCCAGCCTGTGCCACCGTTCAGCACCAGGAGGAGTGCGTGGCCTTAGTTGACCA
Source organism: Neotragus moschatus (assembly GCA_006410615.1). Classification (NCBI taxonomy): domain Eukaryota; kingdom Metazoa; phylum Chordata; class Mammalia; order Artiodactyla; family Bovidae; genus Neotragus; species Neotragus moschatus. The sequence continues at coordinate 7,982 of SJYA01006857.1, forward strand.
GGTACGGGCTGGTTCTGTCTTCTGCAGTGCTGATCTGGTGGTGTCACTGCACATGAGTCAAGTCCTTAAGCACTCTGAGGTCCACGAGTGTATCTGGCAAGAAGAAATGAAGGAACATTTCAGTGTAAGACTTCGAAGTTAATTGGTATATATGACCTAAGCTCCTCTGGGACCTGAAGAAGTGTGTATCAGTTTTATTACTCAGAAATACTAATACATTTTATTGTGATGATGCCGGAAATGATTCACTAGGGATGCACCGTTGTGCCACGTTTTTTGCTTTGAAGGAATTGTTCACATTTTGGCCCCGGGCTCGCTGTGGAGATGTGAGCTTTGACAGGTCTCTTCCTTGTGAGCTCTTGGGCCAGTTTCCCAGCGCTCCCAAACGCGATTAGGAAGCATTGGCTCTTCAGGTGCCGGTGCGGTCAGAGAGCCGCGCGCTCCCCAGTGTATCCAGGCGCCACGGCACCGCGGATACAGGGCCAGTGCTCACTGGGACCGCTCTGGAGGGAACCACCTTCTCTAGAAAGTGGATCTGTATTACTGGCTAACACTCAAGTCCAGATGTGAGCCTTTATTGGGATGTGTTTTTATGAACTAAAGCACTAAAGCGTACTTTGAGAAATCGTGTTACTGAAGCCATGCTCACTAACGGCCGATTCTCAGGCCCACCTGGTTGTCGTGTTGCTTCACCTACTTCAGGGCCTGCACCTTTTCTTCTTAGAGTTGACACAATCGTGTGTTTCAGCGACCTGAACTTGACGAGAAGACTAGTAAACCTGTAGCTAATAGCAGTTACTTGATTGTGTTTTTTCAGTGACATAAAGAAAACACATCCATTTTATTAATACAAGAAAACACAGAGTAGGTGTTTTTCTCATGATTAAGTATTTGTCAGAAAATATGCAGATTTTAGTGGATCGAGTAGGTAACTTCAGAAAAGATTGAAAATGAAAATGTGTTAGAATACACAGCTGGGCTTGTGTCATTTCAGTGTCTTGTATCAGAATAAGAGGATGCCTCCTTGAGTATGGCCGTGCTTTGGTCCAGTTACTTTTTTATTCTTTTCCGTAGCATTCAACTGAAAAACGAAGTTTATCTTCAATAAGTAAGAAGAAAGGAAAGCCACAAATGGAAAAGTAGGTTTAATTTAATGTTTCCAGTAATAGAAATTGGTCAGAGAAGATAGCATTTGATAGGAGACCTGTTTAGTTTACGTGGCATAAATAGCATTTTTCCGTCACTTTTCTTTTTTTTTTTTTTACTCTGGACTTCTTTTTTTTTTTTTTTTTTTTTTAGCAAAAATAAAGTGGCTGTTGTGCCTCACACTCAGTTTGGAGGGGCAGGGTTTCCAGTCCTGCACCCTGAAGGCTGGATCTTGCATTCACATATACCTCAGTGACCTTTTGTTTAGTTGTGAAAGAAATTGAGGGGAGCTTTGTTAGCGTTGCACTTGATGTGTTCTCTGGGGACTGTTAAAAGCGTTGGTAACATGCACACTCTTGGCTTAGGGAGAAAACTAAGAAGACTGACAGTAGATTGGCTGGTAGAATGAATGGGATCCGGATCTCGGCTCTCCCGCACACCCACGGCGGCTCTGTGAGAGGTAAGGGAGCTCCTCTTTCAGTTACGCATCACCTAAGTGTATTTAGCAGGGCACCTATTAGAGTGGGTGTTGAACTGTTGTGTCAAAGCCTCACACACATTTTCCCTCCATTGATACGAGTAGTAACTTCTGAATTAACTCCATGAATACTTCAGATGTATTTAATGCAGGAAATGTGGTCTGGCCTCGGAAGTGAAAGGACCTCTGCCGCAGCCACACTCTGACCCCTTCCCCCCGCCCCCGGCAGCAGCGGTCTCGTCCGGGGTCTCCTCTTCAGCCACTCTCTGCTCCAGAGCAGAGGCCACAAGACCTGAGGGGTCATCCAGCCTCATAGAAGCCTGTACTCTTGTGTTAAAGTCATCTTAAAAAATCTTACTGACTCTTTCAAGCTTTAATGACTGTCCTTTGTGGAGCTTTTTGGGAATCACAAGCTGAAGCCAAGGTTGCCGGCAGAAATGTCAGCAACCTCAGATTTGCAGATGACACCACTCTTAGGGCAGAAAATGAAGAGGAACTAAAGAGCATCTAGATGAAAGGGAGAGGGGAGTGAAAAAGCTGCCTTGAAACGCAGCGTTCAGAACCACGAGACCGTGGCAGGCAGCAGGGGGCAGTGGCATCGGTGACAGGCTTTCTTTTCTTGGGCTCCAAAATCAGCTGCAGATGGCGACTGCAGCCATGAAATTAACAGACGCTTGCTCCTTGGAAGAAGAGCTGTGATAAACCTAGACAGCATATTAAAAACCAGAGACATCGTTTTGCCAACAAAGGTCAGTCTAGTGAAGGCTGTGGTTTTTCCAGTGGTCATGTATGGGTGTGAGAGCAGGACCGTAAGAAGGACCTTGAGAAGGCTAGCACTGTGGTGTTAGAGAAGACTCTTGACAGTCACTGGGACTGCAGGGAGAGCAGAGAAACCTGGGGGGGCCAACTCATTGGAGTAACTTTGTGTGTTGTAACACTGCAGTGTCTGGGATTCCCGTGGTGATGGCAGCTGAAACAAGGGGGACAGGAGTTCTCGGTGGAGGACTAGAAACAGCTCCTGCCGGACTCCCTGTCTGTTTGCTCCTGGTTCGTTCTCTGCACTGCCTTCTAAACCACATGCTAAATGAGATTATCTTGAGTTAAGATTCCCGTCAGGTATACGCCACCCTCATAACATCACTCTGGTCTCATATGATGAGGGAACTACATCGAAAAAGTTGGTAACAGTTTCTTCCCCTTTAGCTTCGTATTTTCAGAGACGCATGTGGACTTTGATCTCAGACTTGTGATCTCAGGTTTGTGTCTTTACCACCCCCCAAGTTTCTTCAATTTGTAAAAGAAGAATAATATCCACCTCACCAGATTGTAAGACTTAAATGTGACAACGTATGAAAAGCATTTGGCTTGCATCAAGTACCAAGGTGTTCAGTCATGTAATTCCTCTTGCCTCTTATAATAAGTTAGAAGAAAACATATGCTGTCTAGGTTAAGAACTTTTGATAATCAGACTCTTAATTCCTTTCTTTATTTTCAGATATTATGAAAGTACAACCTCAGGATTTTTAATTCAAGATTAACCTTATTCTGTCTGTCTTGTTCTGTCTATATGCCATCGATTCATGTGTGTGTGTGTGTGTATATATTTATTTATAGAATAAAACTATAAATAAAAAATACTTTGTAAAACTATTGCTGACCACAGGTTAAAGATAAAACCCTCTGTTTATCAATTCCTTTGAAATACTGAGGAATTACCCTTAAATTTTTTTTTAACAGAACAAACACACATTTAGTAAATGTAGATGCTATATTGAAGCTGAGAATATTGGGTCCTTTGATTCATGGATTGTCCAGATTTTTAAATAACTCAGTTTAAGATAAGTGTTCGTAACTTAAAATTTAACTTCTATTTTGGGTAAAATACATTAATGTAGATCAAAATTCTGAAGGTACAAAAGGGAAAAAAATAAGTCCCCCCACCCCCCATATGTTGTCTTCTCCCCGAAACAGTCTGTGCTGTTAATCATCTGTGTTTTCACAATATCTGCTTTTAAAATCTCAAGCTTTAAATCGCTCTACTAAAGAGAAGTATGCCTTACCTCACTTACAATGTGAAGAACTTTATCCAGTTGCATCGCCCATGTTCCTTCCACCCCGTTTTTCTGTTGGCTGATGGTGGCACCGAAAATTTGGGGTTGACCTCTCAATTTATTTTAGATTATAATGATTTAAAGACCTTTCTTTAATAACTCATTGTGGGTCTGCCATCTGATGCATCTAAATGGTTCTTAAGTCTGTCTAGCTTCTTTTTGTCCATAAATACTAACGACTAGACTTTTATCATTAGAATAGTGGCTAGTGCAAGTCTCTTCCTCTTTGTTGTCTTGATAGCATGGCACCCGTCCCGTCACATAGAAGGGAAAGTGGAATCAGGGAAAACAAGTAAAAGTTTATCAGTTCAGGTCAGTCGCTCAGTCGTGTCTGACTCTTTGCAACCCCACGGACTGCAGCACGCCAGGCTTCCCTGTCCATCACCAACTCCCAGAGCTTGCTCAAACTCATGTCCATCGAGTCAGTGGTGCCATCCAGCCATCTCATCCTGTCGTCCCCTTCTCTTGCTATCTTCAATATTTCCTAGTATCGGAGTCTTTTGCAGTGAATTGGTCCTTTGCATCAGGTGGCCAAAGTATCAGAGCTTCAGCCTCAGCATCAGTCCTTCCAAAGAATATTCAGGACTGATTTCCTTTACGATTGACTGGTTGGATCTCCTTGCAGTCCAAAAGACTCTCAAGAGTCTTCTCCAACACCACGGTTCAAGAGCATCAATTCTTCGGCACTCAGCTTTCTTTATGGTCCAACTCTCACATCCATACGTGACTACTGGAAAAACCATAGTTTTGACTAGATGGACCTTTGTTGGCAAAATAACGTCTGCTTTTTAATATGCTCTGTAGTTTGGTTATAGTTTTTCTTCTGAGGACTAAGTGTTTTAATTTCGTGGCTGCACTCACCATTTGCAGTGATTTTGGAGCCCAAGAAAATAGTCTGTCACAGTTTCCATTGTTTCCCCATCTGTTTGCCTTGAAGTGATGGACTGGATGCCATAATCTTAGTCTTTGAATGTTGAGTCTTATATTTCCGTTTAGAAGGGCAGTTTATGGAATAGCCTTTGGCATAGTTAATGATCCTTACCTTCCTCACCTTCTGAGTCCAGAGGATAACATTTCTTTTTTATTATAAAAATTCCAAAGGCTCCACACAATTCCAAAGCACCTGGATTGTCAAAAACACAAAATTATGTTCACTATAGATTTAGATTTATGTGTGTATATTCTTTGAAAATTGCAAGTTAATCTATGACACTTGAGTGATTAAAATATTTACTAGCTATATAATGTAAAGAAAATAATGCAATAAATTATTTCATTCTGAGAAATAGCTGCCTCACCTCCTTTTTTTTTAAACATTCTGAAGCTTACCCTGTGAAGTGTCAAAGGCTTCACCGCATGATGGTGAGCTCACTCTGCCCAGGTGGCTTGTTGGTGGTTTTTTTTTCCCACTCCATCATTTATTTCTGCTTAGAGCTCAGGGGCTACTCAGTCTACTTCATGGGAAGCAATTTAATCTTTTCAAATATTTCAGCCATGGAAATTGTAACTGAAAGGCATTTTCAGCAGTCAGTTATATTCTTGAGTTGTTGTTTTTTTTTTTTCTGTTTTAAGAAAGAATTTTATAGTATACTCTGAGGAGTTTTTATTTGACTTAAGTGGTTCAATGTGGTAATACTAGACAGACCCTACAAAGAACATTAATTCTGATTTTTAAAGTCAATAAGATTGACTCTTTTCTCTGCCTTTGTTTTACGAATGTATTTTTCAATTATTTTCAGTTAAAATTGTGTTTCAGTAATGGATTTTTACCTTGGTCAAGGGCCAGTTTTTATTACATCATTATAGAAAGACTGAAAAAAAATTTACAACTGTAATTTCTGATGGTTCAGTTCAGAAATTAATTTAACTGAGCAATTCTACTTTTTAAAAAATCATGTAATTTTCAGATGTGAGTTTGGACATTGGATCTGGACATGACACGTGTGGAGAGACCTCTTCAGAGAGTTACAGCTCTCCTTCCAGCCCCCGACATGATGGAAGAGAGAGTTTTGAAAGTGAAGAAGAAAAAGACAGAGGTTTGCTCTTTGGAAGGGTGTGGGGGAGGCAGAGGGAAATGTGTGCTCTAAAATCTGCCCAACACCTGTTTTTATGGTACTGAAAACTGTCGGGGTCTAGCCCCGGTGGATCTAGGGTGGTTCGAAGGAGAGACAGATAGGCGAGGAAAAACTTATTTATTTAGAAATATAAGATTAGATTAGGAAATAATAGTATAGTAGAAAATTTAAGTGGAGAAAAGAGGCTGAATAACTTGGATTATGGGGAAAACCAATAAAATCTCAGGACAAGAGATTTGCACCATCTATGTTGGGCCACCGGCGCCCACTTGAATATCTAAGGGTGCCCCACCTTAGGCTCCCTTTCGCGCAGAACTTAAAAGCCAGGGCAAGTAAGTAGACATGGTGAGCCTCCCCGTTCCAGATGGAAATTCAGCTGGAAAAGGAGAGGGAGGGAAAAAGAAAAAGAGAAAGATGCAGGGGAAACCAGTCCTTCCAGTGACTGGCCCCGGCCCCTGTTGTCCTTTAAGGTCTTTTATACCTTTTTTTTTGATTGTACATAGAGATCAAGGGGTAATACAAAATTATATAGTGTTAGCAGCCCAGACTCTTATCAAAACCAGGCTTTTTTCTCTGCATACCTAGTATACACAAGCCTTAGGTGACATATCATCTTTTGGCCAAAAGGCCAATTAACATTTTACGGCCCTTTTTTGATAATGGTTTGTTAACCAAAAGGTTTATTTGTGTTAAAAGTGTTGTTCTTCCCAAAGTTTGGTGCCATTTTTAGAAAGCACTAAATAAAGTTGCATTCTTACATAGCAAAGATACAGCAATTTGTAACAAATAAAAAGAATACAGTGATTTATAACAAAAGAAAAGTAATTAACTGAAAAGTAATTAACTCAAAAGTCTAGTATTGCTAGGCTAACATCAAAACTACTATTTATCTTTTTCCATATCCCGTTTACATTGTTTAACATCCTCCCAGGTGCCTAAAAGATAAAAAATAAAGAGGTCTGGCAACAATCACTGAGTCAACAGTAAAATCTCGTCACCAATATGTTTTTGAAAAGGCTCTATAACTTTAAGATACTTTAAGCTTCGTGTCCCTCGCAGTTGGGGGTCTGTAAACAATTCACAGGCTGTAAAAGGGCTGGGGAACCTGTTAGGCAAGTTAGAGCGGTCAAGTTAGAGCGTTATCAGAGGGGGTTGAGCTGAAACACTCCTTTCAAATGCAAAAGACTAAAGCCCTAAATTAACTTTTTCCAGAAAGTGTCAAAAGAGTAAAAAAAAGTACAATGTCAGGCAGATTCTTATTTTTGGGGTACATGCTCAGAAAATACCAGGGGGAAACCCTGAGACTCAAATCATCCTTGCCCATCGAGTCTGCCATGTGACCTTGTCACTGGTGGGATTCCTCACGCTGGTTCCGGCAGCAGGCATATTTTGGTTTCCTTTTTGGGGGGGGGTAGATGCTCAGGGAAACTCGGGAGAAACCCTGAAATCTGAATCACCTTGCCCATCGGATTTCTGCCACATGACCCCGTCATGGGTGGGATCCCCACACTAGCCCCTGACAGAAAATGTCATTATTGACTTTAAATTTAATTGGTACAACAGATGTCTTAAAGACCATTGACTTAGCAGTTTCTAGTAATGTTGATTTTTTAAACCTGTTTCACTGGAAATGATATTAAAGAGAAGGAAGATGGAGTCATAACAAAGTATAGAGTCAGTTAGAAAGACTGAAAATTGCATGTTATTAGGTGGACATAGGATTTCTATGTCTTCCCGATCGACCGTTTTCATCGTGGTGAATAGCCTTCTGTGTCTCTAACGGCAGACTCCGTCTCATCTGACGATAGTACTATGGCCACTTTAGCTCTCGCTGGGGTGTTTGCATGATCCCTCTTTCCCCCCTTTTACTTTATACGTGTTTGTGTCTTTGCTTTTAAAGTGTGTCTCTTAAAGACATCTTATAGTTGGGTTATAATTTTTTTAAGCCATTCTGCCCATCTCTGCCATTTGGCTGGCTTGTTTATGTATTTAAACTTACTGTAATTAGTGATAAGGTAGGATTTATATCTGCCATTTTGTTTTCTGTATGTACTGTATCTTCAAATCCTCCTTAGATGAAAGCTCAGAGTCAGCCAGAAGTAAGAGCCGAGAGCCACCTTAGGTCTTTACTGGATGGGCCCACAGCCCTGCATACGAGCATGGCCCTCCAGATTCCCAGGGATGTATCCCAGCCACCTTAGGTCTTTACTGGACAGGTCCACAGCCCTGTGTATGAGCGTGGCCTTCTAGATTCGGTTACTAATGGAATACTTTTTGTTTTGCAGAGTTTAACAAGGAACTCCTCAGTTATTAAGGGGAGTTTATATTAGAACCATTTATTCATAAGTTGAATCTCTTCTCTCTAATAAAAATTATTATTGACTTAGTAGTAGTATTGTTTACATTCTATGTCATGAAATAGGTTCTATTTACCGTTTTTTCTGGGAAGTATAGTATAATTTGTTTTTAGAATTGTTTCTAAAAGTTTTAGCTTCTTAGCTGAATATAGCTAGTTACTACCTTAATAAATATAAGCATTTTTAAGTACACAGTGCAATTCTGCTTATATTTGTGAGCAAAAAGATGTTAAATAAGGTACTGCATTTAATTGAATGGTCTCGATACATAGTACTCAGTATCTGGGTTTATGATAGTTCAGTTGCTCTGTCGTGTCCAACTCTGCAGCCCCATGAATTGCAGCACGCCAGGCCTCCCTGTCCATCACCAACTCCGGAGTTCACTCAGACTCACATCCATCGAGTCAGTGATGCCATCCAGCCGTCTGATCCTCTGTCATCCCCTTCTCCTCCTGCCCCCAGTCCCTCCCGGCATCAGAGTCTTTTCCAGTGAGTCAGCTCTTTGCATGATGTGGCCAAAGTACTGGAGTTTTCAGCTTTAGCATCATTTCTTCCAGAGAACACCCAGGACTGATCTCCTTTAGAATGGACTGGTTGGATCTCCTTGCAGTCCAAGGGACTCTCAAGAGTCTTCTCCAACACCACAGTTTAAACGCATCAGTTCTTCGGTGCTCAGCTTTCTTCACAGTCCAACTCTCGCATCCATATGTGACTACTGGAAAAACCATAGCCTTGACTAGACGGACCTTTGTTGGCAAACTAATATCTCTGCTTTTGAATATGTATCTAGGTTGATCATAACTTTTCTTCCAAGGAGTAAGCGTCTTTTGATTTCATGGCTGCAGTCACCATCTGCAGTGATTTTGGAGCCCCCAAAAATAAAGTCTGACAATTTCCCCATCTATTTTCCATGAAGTGATGGGACTGGATGCCATGATCTTCGTTTTCTGAATGTTGAGCTTTAGGCCAACTTTTTCACTCTCCTCTTTCACTTTCATCAAGAGGCTTTTTAGTTCCTCTTCACTTTCTGCCATAAGGGTGGTGTCATCTGCATATCTGAGGTGATTGATATTTCTCCCGGCGATCTTGATTCCAGCTTGTGCTTCTTCCAGTCCAGCATTTCTCANTGACTACTGGAAAAACCATAGCCTTGACTAGACGGACCTTTGTTGGCAAACTAATATCTCTGCTTTTGAATATGTATCTAGGTTGATCATAACTTTTCTTCCAAGGAGTAAGCGTCTTTTGATTTCATGGCTGCAGTCACCATCTGCAGTGATTTTGGAGCCCCCAAAAATAAAGTCTGACAATTTCCCCATCTATTTTCCATGAAGTGATGGGACTGGATGCCATGATCTTCGTTTTCTGAATGTTGAGCTTTAGGCCAACTTTTTCACTCTCCTCTTTCACTTTCATCAAGAGGCTTTTTAGTTCCTCTTCACTTTCTGCCATAAGGGTGGTGTCATCTGCATATCTGAGGTGATTGATATTTCTCCCGGCGATCTTGATTCCAGCTTGTGCTTCTTCCAGTCCAGCATTTCTCATGATGTCCTCTACATATAAGTTAAATAAGCAGGGTGACAATATACAGCCTTGACGTACTCCTTTTCCTATTTGGAACCAGTCTGTTGTTCCCTGTCCACTTCTAACTGTTGCTTCCTGACCTGCATATAGGTTTTTCAGGTGGTCTGCTATTCCCATCTCTTTCAGAATTTTCCACAGTTTATTGTGATCCACACACTCAAAGGCTTTGATAGTTAAACTGTGAATTAAATCTTGTACTTTGCCCCCTTTACACCAGAAATCAAGAAATCCAGGGGAAGTCTACACTAAGTTGATTTCTGTTCACAAGCATAAGAGAGCGTGAGAGAGGAGCAGTAGTAAAGAGAAGTGAGGCTGCTCTGCGTCTGCCGCTGGCCGCTCCGTCTTGGGGGACCCTGCCACGGTGCTGTTGTGCTTTTCTGGCCTCTTGTGTCGCAGCATTTACTTTACGACTGTAATGGTGGCTTTACGTTCTCTTTCTCCCACTGAAACATTTAAAAGGAAGACTGTTCCACTCTAGGAAAACTGTCTTCCCTTCTCCAGCTCTAGATGTTTAAACTAAATATGGTCTTGAATGAACTTTGTATAATTTATGAGAGACAAATGTGAAGACCTCGTGTTTGGCAGGCAGCACAGCATATAAATTAAATGAATTGCCTAAAATTGATTAAAGGTAAAGACACCTAATCCCTTGTAATAAAGGTCTGTGTTTATACTATGCTTCATCCAGTCTCCATTAACCGTTTGTTTCTTACCTATCCAAGGGTTTTTTAAGATTTTTTTTTTTAGAGAGGTTTTGGATTTACAGTGAAAATGAGAGAAAGACAGAAATTTCCTATGTAGCCCCTCTTCTCACACAGTATCAACGTCACTGACTAAAGTGGCACACTTGTTTACCGAGGATGAATGCTTTGACAGGTGATGTGCCTAAGGGCGCTCCTGGTGGGGTGCCTTCGCAGGCTNTTAAGATTTTTTTTTTTAGAGAGGTTTTGGATTTACAGTGAAAATGAGAGAAAGACAGAAATTTCCTATGTAGCCCCTCTTCTCACACAGTATCAACGTCACTGACTAAAGTGGCACACTTGTTTACCGAGGATGAATGCTTTGACAGGTGATGTGCCTAAGGGCGCTCCTGGTGGGGTGCCTTCGCAGGCTCTGGGCAGAGGTGTAGGGATCCAGATCGCTGTTACTGCGCCTGCAGTGTTCTCGCTGCCCTGGACATCCTCTGCCTCCGCATCTTTCTCCCGGGCCTCCACCCCTGGCAGCCAGCAGTCTTTTTATTGCCTCCTTAGTGTCTCCTTTTCCAGAATCTCCATATTTTTCAAATAAAGTCCATAGAGAGCCAAAAATTAAAAGAAGGTGAGCTCAGTAGTCAGGAAACTGAGGGGGATACATTTATTGGTTTTAAAAGTCAGGGTATATTTTTAGGTATACTTAAATTATATTTCTAGCAGGATGAACGGGAGAGGATGCTTGTGTTAACATCTGTTTACATGTTTCCCTCAGACACGGACAGCAATTCCGAGGACTCTGGAAATCCCTCCACAACCAGGTTTACAAGTTACGGTTCTGTCGGCCAGACTGTCACGGTCAAGCCACCTGTTCACATCGCTTCCTTAGGAAACGACAGCGCAAACCTTTTGGAGGATCCCTTAAGCTCAGCCAAGTATCCGCATATTTCTTTCATGCCAACTCTACACTGTGTCATGCACAATGGTGCCCAGAAGTCGGAGGTCATGGTGCCTCCGCCCAAGTCTGCTGATGGCAAGACAATCGGGATGCTGGTCCCCGGCCCTGTGGCGCTCTCCGCCCTCCGGGAGCCCACGGACCCCACATCCCTGGGCGTGCTCGGACCCGCGGCGTCCGCCGGGGACTCGGAGAAGCCGCTGGAGCTGCTGGCGGCCCCGCTGCCGCTGCCCTCCGGCTTCCTCCCGCACGGCGGCGGCCCCGCGCTGCACCTCACCATCCAGAGGCTGAAGCTGCCGCCGGGCCCCCCTGAGAGCTGCGCCCTGAACCTGGCGCCGCCACCCACTGCAGGCCTGGGCGCGGGCTCCGCGAGCGCCGCCTTCGGCCCCGGCCCCGGGCCCTTCCCGGGCTCCCCCGTCGCTGCCACGGACCCCGTTCCGAAGGCCGCCTCACCGGCGGCGGGACTCTCTCCAATGGTGCCTCAGCTGGAGGGCGGCGCTGCGGCCGCGGCCCCGCCCGCCGGCGTGAAGGTGGTGGTCCCCGCGGCCGCGCCTGCCGCCTTCCCCGGGCCGGCCGCCACGAGCGCGCC
>SJYA01006859.1:0-19975 GCA_006410615.1 Neotragus moschatus
GCTTTAAGCCAACTTTTTCACTCTCTTCTTTCACTTTCATCAAGAGGCTCTTTAGTTCTTCTTCACTCTGGAAGGTAGGTATTACTATTATCACTTTCTATGTGAGGAAAGTGAGGCTCAGAGGAAATAAGTGACTTGCTGAAAACGAAGGCTGAGATAGTAAATCAGTGTAGGCTCCTCTCTACTTTTTACATTTTACAACATGGCTGCTGATCCACTCCCAGGAGTCCAGATTAGAAAGGGCAGATTTTAATAAAATCCTTCATATCGCTCAGAAGATGTGTTATAGAGTGGAATTAACGCACATTTTTAGAGTGGTAAGTAATTATGATTAAGGCCACTGCCACACAGCATGGTTGAATCAGTAACAAAACAACAAATAGCAATTGATTCACCATCATATTTGCGTCGTATTCTCTATCAAGTTATGTAAAAGACAGTCTCTTCAGCATACAGTGCTGGGAAAGCTGGATATCCACATGTAAAACAATGAAGTTAGAACATTCCCTCATACCATACACAAATATAAACTCAAAATGGCTTAAAGACTTAAGTATAAGACATGACACCATAAAGCTAGAAAATATAGGCAAAACATATGTTCTCACAGAAAAGAACATAGGCAAAACATTCTCTGACAAAAATTGTACACATGTTTTCTTGGGTCAGTTTCCCAAGACAAAAGAAATAAAAGCAAAAATAAGCAAATGGAACCTAATCAAACTTATACGCTTTTGCACAGCAAAGGAAATCATAAACAAAATGAAAAAACAACTTACCAAATGAGCAAAAATATTTCCAAATGATGCAAGCAACAAGGGTGTAATTTCCAAAATATACAAACAACTCATACAACTCAATATCATAAAAACAAAAACCATAGTCAAAAAATAAGCAGAAGACCTAAGTAGACACTTCTCCAAAGAAGACGTACAGATGGCCAATAGGCACATGAAAAGATGTTCCGCATTGCTAGTTATTAGAAAAATGCAGATCAAAACTACAATAAGGTACCACCTCACACCAGTCAGAATGGCCCAGTCAAGATGGCTACAATAAAAAAGTCTGCAAATAACAAATGTTGGAGGGGGTGTCAAAAAAAGGGAACCCTCCTACATTATTGGTGGGAATGTAAATTGGTGCAGTGTGGAGGTTCCTTTAAAAGCTAAAATTAAAAGTTACCATATGATCCAGTAATCCCACTCATGGGCATATATTCAGAAAAGATGAAAAGCCTAATTCAAAAAGATATATGCACCCCAGTGTTCATAGCAGCACTATTCACAGTGGCTAAGACACTGAAGCAACCAAAATGTCTATCAACAGATGAGTGGATAAAGAAGCTGTGGTATCTATATTTATATGCACAATGGAATATTACTCAGACATTAAAAATAATGCCATCTGAAGCAACATGGATGTAAGTAGAGATCATCATACTACAGGAAATAAGTCAGACAGAGAAAGACAAATGTCATATATCACATACACATGAAATCTGAAACACAGGATAAAAATTAACTTATTTACAAAACAGAAAAAGACTCATAGACATAGAAAACAAGTTTATGGTTATCAAAGGGGAGAAGGTGGGGGGAAAGGATAAATTAGGAGTTTGAGATTAATAGATACATATCACTTTGTATAAAATAGATAAACAACAAGGTCCTACTGTATAGCACAGAGAACTATATTCAATACCTTGGATTAACCTATGACGGAAAAAGTTCTGATAACTGAATTTCTTCGCACACGCTGGAAACTAACACAACATGGTAAATCTATACTTTAAATAAACACTTAAGCGCTTTCAATATGCAACACATAATGGTTTCTAAATAAGTTTTTATTATACTTTATTTGCTCTCATTGATTGTTTGTAACTCTCTGTTGTCAACAAGATAAGAATTTCCTTATCTCAGAAGACCTGAGACTTTTTAGGAGTGTTTTCAGGTACTACTTAAAGGACCATTGAGAGATAAAGTGTTTGTTGTTACTATTACTAAAACTTTCAACATTTAGTATCCCAGAGTATGTAAATGAACTTCTTATTAAAGATTTAGAAGCAATGAGTGGAGGTTAATTTATATCATGTGCATATTTAATGCTCTGGGATTGTAGAATAACACTAAACAAATTAGCAAAAGAAGGGGCAGAGAAGAAAGAAGACCCTTTCTTTTTATTCCCCACATGCAATCAAGTGAATATACTGTAATATTCCCATGACCTAGAATTTACTGTGAGTGGGGAGGACAGTATTATGACACAGCCATGATATAATTTTACCATGAGTTTTTTCAAGGCTGGGACTGTCCAGTATTGCAGGTGCTCAAAGCTCTTATTAATCAAGGCTCATTCCTTTTTCATCCCCCATATTTGTGCCACACCAACCTCATGGTTGGGCTTGCCAAGTGGTGCTAGTGGTAAAGAACATGTCTGCCAATGCAAGAGACATAAGAGACACAGGTTCAATCCCTGGGTTGGGAAGATCCCCTAGAGAAGGACATGGCAACCCACTCCAGTATCCTTGCCTGGGAAATTCTATGGACAGTGGAGTCTGGTAGGCTACAGTCCACAGGGTCACAAAGAGTCAGACGCAACTGAAGAGCCAGCACAACCTCATGGTAAACTGTCAACCAAGGTCACCATTAACTAGCATTATTGAGGGAANCCTTTAAAAGCTAAAATTAAAAGTTACCATGTGATCCAGTAATCCCACTCATGGGCATATATTCAGAAAAGATGAAAAGCCTAATTCAAAAAGATATATGCACCCCAGTGTTCATAGCAGCACTATTCACAGTGGCTAAGACACTGAAGCAACCAAAATGTCTATCAACAGATGAGTGGATAAAGAAGCTGTGGTATCTATATTTATATGCACAATGGAATATTACTCAGACATTAAAAATAATGCCATCTGAAGCAACATGGATGTAAGTAGAGATCATCATACTACAGGAAATAAGTCAGACAGAGAAAGACAAATGTCATATATCACATACACATGAAATCTGAAACACAGGATAAAAATTAACTTATTTACAAAACAGAAAAAGACTCATAGACATAGAAAACAAGTTTATGGTTATCAAAGGGGAGAAGGTGGGGGGAAAGGATAAATTAGGAGTTTGAGATTAATAGATACATATCACTTTGTATAAAATAGATAAACAACAAGGTCCTACTGTATAGCACAGAGAACTATATTCAATACCTTGGATTAACCTATGACGGAAAAAGTTCTGATAACTGAATTTCTTCGCACACGCTGGAAACTAACACAACATGGTAAATCTATACTTTAAATAAACACTTAAGCGCTTTCAATATGCAACACATAATGGTTTCTAAATAAGTTTTTATTATACTTTATTTGCTCTCATTGATTGTTTGTAACTCTCTGTTGTCAACAAGATAAGAATTTCCTTATCTCAGAAGACCTGAGACTTTTTAGGAGTGTTTTCAGGTACTACTTAAAGGACCATTGAGAGATAAAGTGTTTGTTGTTACTATTACTAAAACTTTCAACATTTAGTATCCCAGAGTATGTAAATGAACTTCTTATTAAAGATTTAGAAGCAATGAGTGGAGGTTAATTTATATCATGTGCATATTTAATGCTCTGGGATTGTAGAATAACACTAAACAAATTAGCAAAAGAAGGGGCAGAGAAGAAAGAAGACCCTTTCTTTTTATTCCCCACATGCAATCAAGTGAATATACTGTAATATTCCCATGACCTAGAATTTACTGTGAGTGGGGAGGACAGTATTATGACACAGCCATGATATAATTTTACCATGAGTTTTTTCAAGGCTGGGACTGTCCAGTATTGCAGGTGCTCAAAGCTCTTATTAATCAAGGCTCATTCCTTTTTCATCCCCCATATTTGTGCCACACCAACCTCATGGTTGGGTTTGCCAAGTGGTGTTAATGGTAAAGAACATGTCTGCCAGTGCAAGAGACATAAGAGACACAGGTTCAATCCCTGGGTTGGGAAGATCCCCTAGAGAAGGACATGGCAACCCACTCCAGTATCCTTGCCTGGGAAATTCTATGGACAGTGGAGTCTGGTAGGCTACAGTCCACAGGGTCACAAAGAGTCAGACGCAACTGAAGAGCCAGCACAACCTCATGGTAAACTGTCAACCAAGGTCACCATTAACTAGCATTATTGAGGGAAGCAGGCACACCTTCCCCACCTGCTGGCATCCCACCTGTGACTCGTCGAAGACTACCAGTGCAGGCACGAGGCTCCTGCAGGCAGGTTTGCAAGGCACAGGCAGTGAAGCACATGAGCAGCAAGGGAAGTGCGCTGCTTTCCCCTCCCCCCACTACGAACTGCTCTGGAAAGGCGCTTGTGCGACACGTCTCTCTGGAGAGCAGTGGTGATCTGAAGCAGTGCTTCCTTCTCTTGAAAGAACCCTTTCTATTCACAGTGGAATACTCTTGAATTTTGCAGATCGTCAAACACACACAAAAAGTTTTTTTTTTAATAGTTGAGGAAATAAGCCTAAAGAAGATGTGTACCTAATCCTATTAGCTGACTTAATATAGAATTATTAAAAGCCTTGATATACAGGATTTAACACAATCTTTCTAGCAGGGTGTGATGTAATCTGTTTTTGTTCCTCAGCTAGCAGATGGCTTACCTTTAAGTAATTTCCAATATGTTAAGAGATCAAAAGCCAGCCTCTCGCCACCGAGGCAGTAATCGTTCTTCTCTGCTGGGGGTTGCTGGGTCCTGTGGTAGGGATATGCAAAGGCTTCTGGCATTTCCAAAGATAGAAAGGCGACATTTCTTCAGACTTTGAAGTTAATAATCCTTCAGAAGTCAAAAAACTGAGGGATTTTTCAAAACCCTTTTAATGTTCTATATGCCATGTGAGAAAGTAAATATCTGTAAGAAATCACGGAGGGCTGGTACAGAGTTTGGAGGAGCGCTCAGCAACCTCCCATGTCACGGACTGGCGGGATCTCTTGCGGCCGAGGGTATGAATAGGTTGTGCCTCCACCAAGTAGCGCTCTTTGGAGTGTGCAGTTCCTGTGTTGAATGTTCTGACAAGGATGCTAGGAATAAACATGGAGTGTGTTGCCTGTGCTGTTGCTCTGAACCCAAGCAGTGGCATCATGACAGGCCCATCGCTACTGTCAAGGTAAGACTTCCTAAGGAGAGGGTGCTTCCTCACGCATGATCTAAGTTGTTGAAGACTATCTGTTGGTGAGATGATGGAGTATATTTGCATTCAGGATTCTGTTTGATCTTTACTACTAGAGAGAAAAAACGTTTTATATCTCCATGATTTAATATGCTCCTAATGGACCCAGAACATACAGTTGCTCTTTGTAAGATGCAATTCAGATTTTTTGACATGCTGAGTGATAGAATCCTGCTGAATTTTGAATTCACACAAACCTTAGTGTCTCAAGGTTTGATACCACTTTTGCTTAAGGCTCTTGCTTTTGAAGAAGAGAGGTTTCATTTTATTCCTTGGACCAGTTATTTTCAGGCTACTTAAAATAAGGAAAGAGTCTCAGTAGGAGAATATATCCCTAGGTCTACAAGAAACCAAGGTTCACTCTGGCCCTTGGAGTTAAATGAGTTGTTCTAACATAAACGGCAGGCACCTCTGCTATCACCCCCACGTTTTCACTGTGGTGGCACTTGCATTTGATGCCTAGAATGTTAGCAGGCAATGGGTGGATAACTGAGCATCTGATAGTCATCAAGAGAAATAGAAGGAGAAAATAGGAAGTAGAACTCCAGAGGCAAATGCAAGAAATTCAGGCAGCAATTTTCATTTGGAAGGGAAGTATGGGCAAAAGGCCTGGGACAAGAAAAATTATGAGATGAGAACTTGAAATATCATAATAACATACTACCCTAACACAGAAAATCATGCATGAATAGAATACCAATTTTCCTGTAACAGATTCACCAAACTGTTTGTAGCTTGACGTAATATCCATCTCTGTTTTAACCAAGCTCCAATAATGAGCAAAGTCCTCCAAAGACTTTATCCCAACTTTTCAACAAGGTACTTTCCTTTACAGATTTTTCTGTTAATTTTGTTGTTTCTGTTCACTCATTCAAGTCATTTCTGACTCTTCACAACCCCATGGACAGTTTTCCCCTGTTCTTCACTATTTCCTGGTGTTTGGTCAAACTCATGTCCCTGGTGGCTCAGATGATAAAGAATCTGCCTGAAATGTGGGAGTCCTGGGTTCAATCCCTGCGTCAGGAAGATTTCCTGGAGGAGGGCATGGCAACCCACTCCAGTACTCTTGCCTGGAGAATTCCCATGGACAGAGGAGCCTGGTGGGCTACAGTCCGTGGAGTCACTAAGAGTCGGACACGACTGAGCAGCTGAGCAGCAGCAGCAGCATGTACACTGAGTCGGTGATGCCATCCAAGCATCTCACCCTCTGTCGTCCCCTTCTCCTTGCCCTCAATCTTTCTTAGCATCAGGGTCTTCTCCAATGAGTTGGCGCTTCGTATCAGGTGGCCAAAGTTATTGGAGCTTCAATTTCAGCATCAGTCCTTCCAATGACGATTGAGGGTTGATTTCCTTTACGATTGACTGGTTTGATCTCCTTGCTGTCCAAGGGACTCTCAAGAGTCTTCTCCAGCACCATAGTTTGAAAGCATCAATTCTTTGATGTTCAGCCTTTGTTACAGTCCAACTCTCAACATCTATACATGACTACTGGAAAAACTATAGATTTGACTATATGGAATTAAGTCAGCAAAGTGATGTCACCACTTTTCAATATGTTGTCTAGGTTCATCATAGCTTTTCTTCCAAGGAGCAAGTGTCTTTTAATTTCATGGCTGCAGTCACCATCAGCAGTGATTTTGGAGCCCAAGAAAATAAAGTCTGACACTGCTTCCATTTTATTTTCCACGTTACTGTAAGTAGCCTGTTATAACTGATGCAAGGAATGAAATGAAGCCTCTCCATATCAAAGGCAAGAGCTGGGTGAACGATATATAATGATTCTCACTCAAATCTTCTGGCTGTTCATTGAGTTCATTCCATCTTTCCAAACCGACTTCAACACAACTGTTTCCCATTCTTCCCGGAATTTCTTCTTATCCTTGAAAAACCATTGTTATGTCTCTGGTTTCTTCCCTTCAGGATGGAAGGACCCATGGTTTCTTTAACCTGGCTTTCTGTGAGGCTTCTTTCTCCCTTGTGGGTCTCCTCTAGGTTTGCTACCCTCTGCGTTGTGAAGGAGGGAACAGGATGTGGTAATTCAGTTCAAAGGCTGAGACTGGGAGGCCATAGGCCATGCAATAAAGACAGCCTGACTTTGAATGGAATGCCTAAATCCTGATCACGAATGCTGGAGGATTCTGGAAAGAGGTGCAATTTGGGAAGTCAGGGTTTCTGTTTGAATGTTGGTCTCTCAGCTTGGATAATAATTTCCCATCTTCTGAGACAAGAGTGGGAAAGCAGGCAATTCTCTTTGAACTGGGCCAGTGAGATTGGGGTAGGAGTGGGTGGGTAACAAAAAATTCAAGCACAGAAATGAAGCTAGAATTATGATTCAATTATTCAGCATTGTCTTAAGTGTCATTAAGGAGCAGCGTGACCCACACCATGCTCAACCCCGAGTACTGCTTAAACAAAGAGTTGCTTAGTTCCTCTCCTACCCCCAGAAGAGAGTACTTAAGACTTAATGTTCCAGCGCTTCCTGTTGGAAGAAAGAAATGAGTCAGAGGATGAATGAGAGAACTCTGTCCCTTCTGCCTCCATTCCTCGCAACCAGAGCTACTCTGTTAACCCCTGTGTCTATCTTCAGGAAGTCAACGATTAGCAATAAGTAGTCAGTGCCAGGTGGCTCAGCAGTCAAGACTTCACATTCAACACAGGAGACCTGGGTTTGATCCCTGGGGTGGGAAGATCTCCTGAAGGAGGAAATGGCAGCCCACTCCAGTATTCTTGCCTGGAAAATCCCATGGACAGAAGACCTTGGTGGGCTACAGTCCACAGGGCTGCAGAAAGCCGGACACAACTGGGCAACTGAGCATGCACAGAAGCCGGTGCGTAACTGTTCAGCTCCCTCCTCCTGTCCCACAGCCTTGCTGCACCTGGGTCAGTTACCCCACAGATCCACCAACAGACACTACATAATGTCTAACTGATTGTATAAAACAGTTGCTGTATGATCAGGCATCTAGTTTTGAAACATGGTAGAATTTTAGGTCATGAATCAATGTGATGCTTGGTTCATAGAGAAACTGTGATCATTCTCAGAGAGTTTAGATTTCTTGAAAGGAAAAGACCGAATAAATCAAAAGGCTAGCTCTGTCCCTGGCTTCTCAGAATAACAAATTCTCTCTCAAGCTGGGGTGAAGAGACATACCCTCTCCAAGCGATGTTGGCCTGCAGAGTATTGACAACTGCCAACCTCCTTCCCCCACCTCCCCGTATCACAGGCTCGGGAACGGGTTAATTTTCTACACTCTGGACTCAGACTGCGGATTCCTATTCTTCTTTCTTTGCTAAAATTACAGGGGAAAAGACCTACCTGTAGCGAAAGCAGAATCACAGTGCCAGAAAGGACTTTTGGAGGTCAACAAATGCAACTCTCTGCCTTTCTGTGGAATGGTGCCCCTTGCCACCAGGTGAGAGCTCCAGGGATTTTGAGGCAGTGCAGGATGAATGCAGGCTATCTATGACTCCAGTGCACAGTCAAATACTCGGCCCAGCAGTGAAGGCACAGCACTTTCTGTATTCCCACTGTGCCCTGCATAAAAAAAAAAAAAAGACTTTTCGCTTCATATATCATTCACCACTTGCTACAGGGATTTCACAAAGCCAGTACATACCCTTTACACAAAGAAAAGCAGAAAAAGAATAGGTCTGGGAAAGGAAAAACCAACAATAACCTAAGGTATGTCTGCCAAGCGTAGTGTTATCAATGGGGAAATGTAAAAGGCACGAAGCAGTTGGGGATGTTAATTACACAAACAGAGCTGCTCATTCCGTTCACACTTTTGAAGATTCTAGAGAATTTCAAACATGGTTAGACAGTCGCCTTTTCTTACTGGGCTCTAGGGCCATGAGGAGCAAGGCAGAAGACAATGGAAGTTGGAAGCTATTTTTTTCCCCTTGAGAGATCTAGTAAACAGAAGCTAAGTTAGTCCCAACCATCTGGCTCACAAAATCCCAGGGTCCCAGAGGAAGGTGCCACCTGGAGATGACAGAGATACTGTCAGTGGTGGGTATGCCATCCCCAGTGGTTGAAGGGAGAGGCCCTGAAGCACACAAAAGGAAAGGAAACCTTCACTTGAGTTCTTAAATATCTGAACCCAGATTTTCCTCCAATAAGTGAAAGGACAGCATATTTCTAGCTAATTCTTGAGGGAGTTTTCTTTTGGCACAAGATGATTCCTTCTGAGTGTCATGAGTATTTTCTGAGTAATTAGCCCTTCTACTAAACATAAACAGTAAGTGGGATTCCTACCCTGCCCCTGATTCTGTATTGTGTATTATATTTTTCTTGGGCTTCCCAGCAGCTTGATGAACTGATCTGCATGGAAGAAATTGAGCCACAGTGCATTAGAAGAATGAATCAGAGACAGGGTTATTCACTTCCAAGAAAAATTACATTAGGAAAACCAATGGAAAGTTCATTTTCATTGTGTTTTTCCTCCTGAAAAAAATTTCTTTTTAATTGTTGATTTTTGAAGCTTGCTGAAAAAGATCCTGAAACTGTAAGCCTATGCTTCTATATTACTGAGTCATCTTAGGCACTAATAATTCATTCCATTCTCACTACTCACACCTACCCCATGTCCTTTATCCCAAGCCTTCATGAAGAAATTAGGGGCTGTTTTGCATGTCTTGGTACTGGACCTAGGAGCACACCAAGTTCGTATCCACTGAGCGATAGAATGGGTGACCATTCAAGTTACTAAAATCCAGGTGCTGAATATACAGGGTCCCAGAACATGCCACCCTTAGCCCAGTCCTTAGCCCGGCAGGCCCAGACATCACACTGCACACAAAGAGCCCAAGTAATTGTACATAACTGCCATTTCCTTATCAGGTCCTACCTCTTTCTTGACTCTTTGCTTTCCTGATCCTTATCTTGTTAATCTTTTCCCTGGTTTCCCACTTCTTTCCTGATACTGAGTTTGGGGGCATCTATTTTCACACCTCTTTCCAGATTCCTAGGAGATATTCCAGAGGTTCTCCTACCCCAGCTCCAAGGGGAGTGAGCCTGATCCACTTCCCTGACTTTGGAATGCCACAGTNAAAAAAAAAAAAAAGACTTTTCGCTTCATATATCATTCACCACTTGCTACAGGGATTTCACAAAGCCAGTACATACCCTTTACACAAAGAAAAGCAGAAAAAGAATAGGTCTGGGAAAGGAAAAACCAACAATAACCTAAGGTATGTCTGCCAAGCGTAGTGTTATCAATGGGGAAATGTAAAAGGCACGAAGCAGTTGGGGATGTTAATTACACAAACAGAGCTGCTCATTCCGTTCACACTTTTGAAGATTCTAGAGAATTTCAAACATGGTTAGACAGTCGCCTTTTCTTACTGGGCTCTAGGGCCATGAGGAGCAAGGCAGAAGACAATGGAAGTTGGAAGCTATTTTTTTCCCCTTGAGAGATCTAGTAAACAGAAGCTAAGTTAGTCCCAACCATCTGGCTCACAAAATCCCAGGGTCCCAGAGGAAGGTGCCACCTGGAGATGACAGAGATACTGTCAGTGGTGGGTATGCCATCCCCAGTGGTTGAAGGGAGAGGCCCTGAAGCACACAAAAGGAAAGGAAACCTTCACTTGAGTTCTTAAATATCTGAACCCAGATTTTCCTCCAATAAGTGAAAGGACAGCATATTTCTAGCTAATTCTTGAGGGAGTTTTCTTTTGGCACAAGATGATTCCTTCTGAGTGTCATGAGTATTTTCTGAGTAATTAGCCCTTCTACTAAACATAAACAGTAAGTGGGATTCCTACCCTGCCCCTGATTCTGTATTGTGTATTATATTTTTCTTGGGCTTCCCAGCAGCTTGATGAACTGATCTGCATGGAAGAAATTGAGCCACAGTGCATTAGAAGAATGAATCAGAGACAGGGTTATTCACTTCCAAGAAAAATTACATTAGGAAAACCAATGGAAAGTTCATTTTCATTGTGTTTTTCCTCCTGAAAAAAATTTCTTTTTAATTGTTGATTTTTGAAGCTTGCTGAAAAAGATCCTGAAACTGTAAGCCTATGCTTCTATATTACTGAGTCATCTTAGGCACTAATAATTCATTCCATTCTCACTACTCACACCTACCCCATGTCCTTTATCCCAAGCCTTCATGAAGAAATTAGGGGCTGTTTTGCATGTCTTGGTACTGGACCTAGGAGCACACCAAGTTCGTATCCACTGAGCGATAGAATGGGTGACCATTCAAGTTACTAAAATCCAGGTGCTGAATATACAGGGTCCCAGAACATGCCACCCTTAGCCCAGTCCTTAGCCCGGCAGGCCCAGACATCACACTGCACACAAAGAGCCCAAGTAATTGTACATAACTGCCATTTCCTTATCAGGTCCTACCTCTTTCTTGACTCTTTGCTTTCCTGATCCTTATCTTGTTAATCTTTTCCCTGGTTTCCCACTTCTTTCCTGATACTGAGTTTGGGGGCATCTATTTTCACACCTCTTTCCAGATTCCTAGGAGATATTCCAGAGGTTCTCCTACCCCAGCTCCAAGGGGAGTGAGCCTGATCCACTTCCCTGACTTTGGAATGCCACAGTTCCCAGAGAGCAGTCTCCATTAGATCAGCCCTGTGGGATCCCATTGGCTCCGATCCAGTTGGTCAGAAAATGAGTTGGGGTTTTCCGCACTGAACAATTAAGGAAATCGAATAGAAACCTCCCAGAGAATTCTGAGTTTAGCTTCCCTTCCTCACACAAGAGGTTGGTCCTGTACGAATGATAAGAGGCCTCGAAGACCATTAGGGGAGAATCAAGCTCACTGTTTCATTCATTTACTCAGTCACTTGTTAATTCAATAAACATTTGTTAAGTTTCCACCATGTGTCAAGCACTGTGCTAGACTTGCCAAGATGCTGTAGGCCCCCCATGTTTGTGTTGCTCAAGAGGATGTGGCTAACACCTATCCCATATGAACAGGCTTGGGATAAAATCACTGCATAGTGTTGCAATTTTATTTGGCTGACCAACAATCTAAGTGTATAACTGTTGTCCTGACCCAGATGCCAGCAATATATTGCTCAAAATGTCACAATGACAGGCTGCTTATAAACAATGTTACGTGTAAATGCTGGTCAGAATGTGTGGTGTTGGGACAGTGTCCAATTCTACCACCTCTCCTTGTGGTTACTTCTAGCGATTATTCAGGGGTGTGCCTGCTTCATGAGACATCCCTGGAAGAGCCCAACAGGACTGATGCGTGCCTTTATCATCATTCAGACTGCCGGTTCTTGTATTCACTTTGTGTTTGATTGGCTTATCTGCCTCTTGCCTTGAAACTTAGTCGAGAGGAAATCCAAGATCACAAGGTGGCAGAACAGATATTCAAATCTCTTAGTACAAGTGGCTGCTTCGTTTTCCCTTTGTTTTACAGAAAAAGGAATGCAAGACATGGTGGCAACGGGGTGGTGATTCTATAATAGGACCCACATGTTGGGATCCTTGCACTGAGACTACTAAGAAGAAACAGAGGCATCACAGGAAGGAATAAAAGTCCATGACAAGAGGAGAGTAATAGAGTGTGCTCGAATAAAAATGGGTTTTAAGTATGTCTGCCTGGTAGCTTGGGAAGGTGACAAATAGTGTAAGGCTTCGAAATGAATAGAATTGTAATGATTTCACCGTGGAAACGCTACAATGGTTTATTTTCAATGGTACTGCAGGTAGAGACCAACTTAATGGCACTTGTTCTTAAAAGCAATGTAGACTGCATAGTTTGGCAAGTGAAGAGAGAAATCCTTTAGATTAAAAAAAAATTTATAGGGTTTTTAATGGGTAGCTTCACTCAATCAGCCATTATTCCCTCAGAGGTCTTTAATAACTCTGTGGTATTTTTAACAAAAAGCTTTCCTTAACAGAGATATGGTTACTTTACAAAGACATTTTAATACTAGCCTGAAAGATAAAGAGAAGCTATTGAAAATCAATTGAAGAGCCATGGGTATGTTGCTCTCCTGTGATTGCTAAAGATTTGGAAGAATTTCTACCTAAATTGTACTAAATTTGTAAAGATTTCCATAATAGTTTTTGGATTCAAACCAGCTTTTGCTCAAAGCATCGAAACAGCATAAAGGGGGTATGCAGTACAAGGACATAATTAGGACAGTAGTTTTTTAACTTGAGAGAAGAGAATCACTGACTACATTTTCCCTCACGTATGTCACCAGGGAAAATGCTGGCTCCCTGGTAGGTGACTGGATAGCTGCCCAGCTTCCTGGAATATGAGATGAGAGAAATACCACTGAAACCCAAGTGCTCCACTCGCGGCCTCATCAGTGCTCCTGATCTAGGCCAACTGAAGCAGCGGTCTGTAAAGTGGACCGCGTTCTATCATTTGACTTAAGAGGAAGACATGCATGGCTGGTGGGAATGTAAATTAGCTCAGTCACTCTGGAAATCTGTTTGGCAGTATCTGTTAGGTGGCACCAATGGTAAAGAATCCACCTGCCAACACAGGAGACACAAGAGATGATGGTTCCGTCCCTGGTCTGGGAAGATTTCCCGGAGGAGGAAAATGGCAATCCACTCAGAATTCTTGCTGGAAAATTTCATGCTGGAAAATCCCATGGGCAGAGGAGCCTGGCAGGCTATAGTCCATGGCGTCACGAAGAGTTGGATATGACTTAGTGATTGAACAAAAATATAGAAGAAAATATCTCACTTATAATACCATAAAAAATACAAAACACTTAAGAATATACCTATAAGAGATTTTCAGGATGTGTCTGGAAACAAGCATGTCTGAGTAAATAAACAAACATATATAATGTTCATAGGTAAGAAAACTGCAGGTCAATAGCTCAGTCGTGGCTGCAGAAACTTGACTGCATGTGTGAACCACCCTCTTTGGTCCCCCTCACATGGAAGAGCAACGCCAGCTCTGGAGATGAGAGGAGGTCAGATTCAAATTGCAGAAGAATCTCACATTCAGGAGAGAGTTGGTGGCAGAACTGGTAAAATATTAGCATTACCCAACATTCTACCCAATAAGACGGAAAAAGAAAGTGAAATTATCCGATCTGTATCTGTGTCTTAATGCGTATCGTTTTTACCTCATTGTGTTTTTTTAAAAAAAGAATCAAAATATGATATTGTCCAGAAAAGGAAAATGGCTCTAATTTTAGCAGAAACTAAGACAAATGTCATGACCTACTAGATAGCAAGACAGTCATGAAACTCTAGTGGTTAAAACAGTGTGGCAACATCACAGGAATAAACAGATCGATGGCAACAACAAAGGGTTAAGAAACAAATCCATGTAAATTAGAGATTGCATTTAACACATCTTAGTGGGCCATTCATTCATTTATTTTGTCACCAATTTAACTATATGTAATAAAATAGGCACAAATTATAAGGTGTCAACCATACTACTTCTATTCTTGCTTTGTCCCCAAATTATATGATTGGAATAATGGATTCAGTCATAAGAGAAATACGCTAACTGCCACATTGCCTGATTTAATCTAATGTTCATACTGGCATCAATAAAAGAGTTATATTTTTACTCTCTATATTCTAATTTTTCTATTTATTTGTTCTATTTATAAAAGTTAGACTAATATTGTATATAATTCCTAAGAAAGAACAGAAGTTAATCTTGTGACACTTTATTCTCACCAAATTCACAAAAATTGAAAGTCTGACAATAATAAATGTATGCAATGATGTGGGGCAATAACAACCCTCACACACTCCCTGTGGGAGTGTAAATTGATACAATCACTTTGAAATTATCTAGTTACATTAAAAACATGCATATCCTGTGACCCAACAATCCCGTTCCTAAATAGATACTATTTTGTACAGGTAAGCCAGGAAATATATACAAGAATGGCCATCACAACGTTATTTCCAAATAGAATGTAAGTAGAACTACCTACATTCCTGTCAACAGCAGAGAGATAAATGAACTGGAGTATAGGAGGGATTGGGGGCAGGAGGAGAAGGGGACGACGAGGATGAGATGGCTGGATGGCATCACTGACTCGATGGATGTGAGTCTGAGTGAACTCTGGGAGTTGGTGATGGACAGGGAGGCCTGGCGAGCTGCGATTCATGGGGTCGCAGAGAGTCGGACACGACTGAGCGACTGAACCGAACTGAACTGAACTGAACTGATAGCATATAATGGAAAATCATGCAGCAATGAAAGTAAATGGATCTCAGCCACACACGGCTATATTATATCAAGTGATAGAAGCCAGACACAAAAGAACGCATACACTGTGAGTCCATCTATGTAAAATTCAAAAACAGGCTCTATTACGCTCCAGTGTTTAAAGGTACAGAATCCGGTAAGTGCGCGTGCATGCAAAGTCGCTTCAGTTGTTTCTGACTCTTTGTGACCCCGTGGACTGTAGCCCTCCAGGCTCCTCTGTCCATGGGATTCTCCAGACAAGAATACTGGAGTGGGTTGCCGTGCCCTCCTCCAGAGGGTCTTCCTGACCCAGGGATCGAATCCGCCTCTCTTACGTCTCCTGCATTGGCAGGCGGGTTGTTTACCACTAGCACCATCTGGGAAGCCACATAATCAGAAGGCAAAAGTATTAAGAAAGCGAAGGGGTGATGACTAGAAAAGTCAACAAAGTGCTAACTCTTGAAGGAAGGAAAGGGATTGGGACTGGGGCAGTACACAGGGGAGCTTCGGGGGTCCTGGCAATGGTTGGTCCCTTGACCTGGCTCACAGTAAAGACAGGTGACATGTATTAAACACACCTTTAGATGTTAACATTTTTCCACAGATGTGTTCCATTTCACTGTTTTTTACATGGTTAACAAATAAGTCCAACATTTTGGGTACTTTTTCTTGCGGGGCCAAGGACATCCGCCTCTGGACCATGACTTTCCTCACCCTGTGGTTTGGCTTTCCTGAGGCCCAGGACGCCTCCTGATTCAATTCACTGCATGAAGCATACTGTGTTGGGAAATAAATACCTCGTGGTCTGGAGACGCTCTGAATTTCACATGAAGCCAAGCTAGCTCAGCAGTCTCTATTTTGAATTTATTTCTCCTCATGGGATATATCATGAGTCTGTAACTGACTTTTTAAAAAACTATACTTTTAAAATTAATCCAGACTGTTATAAAGTATATTTTTGACCTAGTGCAATACTGAGTGCTATCAGTTAGCTATTCTAAATGTCATCTGTTTGCTTTCATTTAGTAATGTGATATGCCTTGTATGTCCATTTTGGGGATTTTTTTTATTCCTGTATTCACCGCTATTGCAAAATCAATCAAGTGTGAACAAAAGCAAAGGCAACTTGAATGACCCAAAAATTGAGATTTGAGCTGCCAAAACAAGCAGTAAAACAGTTTTCACTAGTTCGAGTGATTGTCAGAAAGATAACAGTGATAAACTTTATTTCAAGTAAATTTCTGAAAGATCTGGAAATGTGATGATTGGAATGTAGAGTGTACAGAACTTTATGTTCCCGGATTATTCACAGATGCAAATTACCATGCTATTTGGAAGTATACTAAGATATTGGAAAGATGTTCTGGTTAGTGATATGCTGCCTCTGTTACTTTAGGGTTAGTCTGCTTTTTCTTTCCAAAAGAAGAGCCTTACTGTTTGTATTCTTTCACAGATGGGAAATGACTGGGTAAGAACAAAATAGACCAAATCTGTTAATCATACTTCCTACCAAAAGTGGAATTTTTGTAGGGTCATAGGTAAACAGAAGTCACTTTTCTTTTGGAATTGTTTTGATTTGGATTAAAAGAATATCTCATAATTGCACTTAATTAAATTAATATTTAAATTTCATATTAAAATCAAGATAAATGAAATTGATCAGCTATCTTCAGTGCATCTCCTTTGCAAGGCTGGCTCCATTTTATTCTTCATGTATCATTTTAAAAGTCATCCCCCTTTCTCTCTCTGAAGTAGGCTCTTCCTATTTTTCTCCTGCATGGTAGCCTTTTCTACTTTGTAGCATTTATCACATTTTAATCACATGTTTATCTGATTGTTCATATTGTTATCTCTGTGTCCCATGGACACAACTGTCCAACAGGGTACCACAGTGCTTATTTTATTCATCTGACAATAGCCTGTGCTGAGCACATTGCCAGTCCTGCAGTCACTCAACTATTTGGTGCATGGATGAATGGATGAGTGAAAAAATAACGAAAAACAATCAGATTGAAACTACTAGATAAAAACCACCATCTTGTTCTCTTGCGCATACTATGAAGTTGTATGGAAGCCCAGGAATGAATTCGTTCTTGCATTGTTTTCCTTATAGTACTAAAGGGAGCTCAACATTGGAAATCAACATTGGGGGCTTCATCTGGCTGTCGCACAAGCCCACTGTGCTAAAGCAGGTTTTACCTTAGGTCAGAGATCTTTCGCCTCTCCTAGCTCCATCCTCTTACACACTAACACTCAACTCACCAGCTCCTTCCTCCCCCACAGAGGCAACATGATGAAGATAAATAGTCATTTTACAGACAGGTAATCTCA
Organism: Neotragus moschatus; assembly: GCA_006410615.1. Classification (NCBI taxonomy): domain Eukaryota; kingdom Metazoa; phylum Chordata; class Mammalia; order Artiodactyla; family Bovidae; genus Neotragus; species Neotragus moschatus. The sequence continues at coordinate 17,708 of SJYA01006859.1, forward strand.
TGATAACAGATCCCTGTTCTTTACACCAGCAAAGCCTTTTACCTGGTGTCAAGACTTTCCTGTGCCCACCAGGGTCGGATTCTGCCAGTCCATGATCTTAAAGGGGTAGGGTTCTTTAGGGCTCTGAGAACTGCCCCAGACTACTAGAGACCAGATTATGGGATCTCATTAACTCAGTCTCCTTACCTGCTTCAAATCTTTTGTTAGGACCAAGATCTATTATTTCAACTTTCCTGGTATCAAGAGAGCCAGAGGCTGAGAGTTTTCTATCACCTACTTCTGGTCAGTATCATGTTAAAGTGTAGCCTAAGGAAAATCAATTAACAATCACGTTCACTGCAAATGTTGCTATAAAATATAGAATTGTTTCATATATCTCCATGCAACTATTTCTTGTTTGAAACTTCCTAGTTAACTAGTTTAGAATGACACAGTTTAAGATCTTAGTTAATTTTGCAATAATCTGTTAAGTATGGAGAAATTAATAAACTCCTAGTTGACTCATTGGAAAAGACTCTGATGCTGGGAGGGATTAGGGGCAGGAGGAGAAGGGGACGACTGAGGATGAGATGGCTGGATGGCATCACTGACTCGATGGGCGTGAGTCTGAGTGAACTCCGGGAGTTGTTGATGGACAGGGAGGCCTGGCGTGCTGCGATTCATGGGGTCGCAAAGAGCTGGACATGACTGAGCGACTGAACTGAACTGAAGCTTTCCCAGTGGCTCAGCAGTAAAGAATCTGCCTGCAATGCAGGAGACGCAGGAGATGAGGGTTCAATCCCTGGGCTGGGAAGATCTCCTGGAAGAGGACATGCAACCCACCCCAGCATTCTTGCCTGGAGAACCCCTTGGACAGAAGCACCTGGTGGGCTCAAATAGTTGAACATGACTGAAGCGACTGAGCATGCACACAAGGAAGTTTACTATTCTATGTTGCTTTAACTTTTTTTAAAGTTTGGTTTGGTAACTACTCTGAGGAATGAAAATGGTATGAGCATTATTCAAGCCATGTGTGTTTACTTGGGGTTCATTCAGCACAACAGGCTTAGTCAGCTCAGAGAGTGGGCCAGCATTTTAGTTCTTCAAAGTATGAATCGCAAGAGCACACCAGTCTTCTTCAACAATCTGCTGTGGACAAGTGAGGATGACTGGAGAAGGGGAAAATGTGTGTCAAGGCTTTGAGGAAGACAGAATATGGAGGGACTGAGAAATAAAAAGAAGCCTTGTGCTGAAGGATGAAGTACAGAGAGAGAAGAGGAGGCAGAAGAGGAGCAAGGCCGGCAGAGGCCAGGGTACGCACGGCTTTATAGATTGTATTAAGGATGTTGATCTTTACCCCAACGTGCAGGAAGGAACTTCCAAAGGCTTTCACCACACTTGATGGAAGGAAGGTAACTCAGGTCGTGGGAATGGATGAGCCAGCCTGGCAAGAGAACATGCCGTATAAAAAAGAGAGCCTGAAGCTGAGCTCTAACAAGTTCCAACATTTAGTGCTTGGAGGAGGAGAACTGGCACAGAAGCTGAACAAGAGCAGCCAGAGAGGTATTTCATAAGGAAAGCATGAACTATGGTGGGGGGTGGTGGCAAGGGAAGAGGAGGTTTCGAGATGGAGGAGCGATCAGTGTGCAGGGGTGGGGGTTCACACTGCTGATTATCAAACAAGAGGAGAACCGAAAATCGACAGGTGGATTTAGCAATGTGACGGTCACACACAAGTCTACAGAGAGTCATTTTGTTAGACGGCTCTTTGTTAAGATTGATGGAACAAAAGGCCAAAATGAAATGTGTCTTTAGAGGAGTTACTGGAATGTGAGGAAATGGAGAGAGTGGGTATAGAGTTTTGACGNTCACACTGCTGATTATCAAACAAGAGGAGAACCGAAAATCGACAGGTGGATTTAGCAATGTGACGGTCACACACAAGTCTACAGAGAGTCATTTTGTTAGACGGCTCTTTGTTAAGATTGATGGAACAAAAGGCCAAAGTGAAATGTGTCTTTAGAGGAGTTACTGGAATGTGAGGAAATGGAGAGAGTGGGTATAGAGTTTTGACGAAATTCGTTTGAAGAGAAAAGGGAGGGTTGGCAGATGAAAGGGAAAGCAACCTTAAGTGAGGCTTATTTTCTTATTATTGAGTAGGAGGGGCCAGCAGGTATTTCAGTTCAGTTCAGTTGCTCAGTCGTGTCCAACTCTTTGGGACCCATAAACCACAGCACACCAGGCCTCCCTGTCCATCACCAACTCCTGGAGTCCACCCAAACCCATGTC